>PVIY010016780.1:0-35469 GCA_004026745.1 Myrmecophaga tridactyla | reverse complement strand
TCTCAGTATCTGACAGGGTTGACATGAGAGCCTCACTTATCATGTTGGCTCGGCAGGCCTCCACGTACCAGGCTGGCATCCCAACCCAGAGCTCCAGCCAAACAACAATAGTGAGTCCATCCCATTGTGCCTTGCTTCTGGGCTTCCTCTGGGAATTCATGCTTTTTTTTCAAGTTTGCAGTGTTTTTCAGCCTGTCCTCCCAATTTGCTAAGTCCCAAGTTATCCTGAGATGCAGTGTCTGCCATGGAAATACTAAGCTGTCCTAATGATTCTTTGCCAGCTTGCCCAGGTCGACCCTTTTCTTTTTTGCCAAATAAGCGTCCAATAAAAAACTTGATTCCCTTCTTCTTTGGAGCTTTGTGCAGCAAGTCCTGGCTACTGTTACTACTGCTGGGGTTGCTCACATGGCCATCCTGTGAGCCCATAGAGTTTCTTAAGTCCCTGATATCCTCGTGGCTGACAGTGTGCAAAGCTCCTTTGTGCAGTCCATCCAAGCAGAGTGACCTTATAGAGGCAGGTGGGGATGTTTCACATTTTACTTGTACCTCTTCTCTGGAAACTGGCAACAGTCATGATGCTGAGCATGTCTACTTCCTGGGCCGGGCTGTGTGGAATCATCCTGGGGGTGGAGTGACCACTTCCTGGTAGGGAGGAGGTGGCTGGGGAAGCAGCAGGGTAAGGGGGCATGGAGCCCAGTGATCTCAAACGATCAAGGTTGTCCAAACTCCCACTGCCAACCCTACTTTCAATCTCCTCTGCCCACTGCTCATTTTCCTTTTCTTCTTGGATCAACCTGATCTCTTTGTTGATGGCATCCAGCTCTTCCTGAAGCATCATGGCTAATGTCCGGGTGCTGACTTGCCCACTGGGTGACAACAGATCAATGGAGCTGAGCAGAGTTTCTCTGTCATCTTCACCATCACACACATCCACATCTCTCAAGTGCTTGTGTGATGCTTGTCAAGCCACTAGCTTATTGGACACATTCCCAGTCCTGCTCATTAAGAATTTGTACCTTGGAAGGCTCATCTCGCAGTGCTGCAAATCGGCCTTTCTGGGTGCGCCGCCTAACAGAGCTGGTGCTATAGGAATCTGAGTGACTGTCTGCCTCGGAGAACTGGAAATGAAGGACGCTGCCCAAGTGGGGTCGGACATGATCAAGTGACGCGCCTCTTAGCCTCATTTAGTCTAGTTCAGCCCTCAATCCTTCAATGCTTAGTACAAGTTGATCCTTGTCATATTGGGCTTCTTGTAACTGCTTCTTTGCATTTTCAACTTCCTGTACAAGAGAACTCTTATCTTCTAGAGCAGCCATTCTCTCATTAAGATGAAGCTGAAGCATCTCATTACATTCTGAAACAAGTTTATCTGCAGTGTCTGATAAAAGTTTACTACATTCTTCATTCATATTTTCCCTCTGCCTTGCCCATTGCAGCTCCTGATTCTTTTCCTCCAATTGTATCTTCATCTGTCGTAACCTTTCTTCAATGTTGCCATTTCTTTTTTGGCCTTTGACAGGGCTGCCACCCTCTGGGCCAACTCTGCTTCTACTTCAGGGAGGGTCTCTGCCTTTCTCAGAGTCTGCTGTAGCTTTTGCTTTGTCATTTCCAGGCATTCTTGTAACTGGCAGTTTTTATCCTCAGTCTGTCGATGCATAGGTTCTATATTTGCAATTTCATTTTCAAGTTCCGCATTGAGGTCCTGCACAGATGTAACTTCACGCTGTGCTTCGAGGTAGTGTTTTTCAAGAGTGGTGATTCTCTCTTCCATGTCTTCCTTTTGGGCCATAGCTTCATGGGCATCTCTTTGCAGTTTTGTCTTCATTTCCTCAGATTTGAGGAGATCTTTTCTGGCCATGTCAAGATCTTCTTCCAGCTCTGCCACTTGACTGGAGAGGGTGTCCACCCGCTCCTTCATTTGGCCCTGTTCTCTGGACTGCTGGTCTATGATTTCTTGATGCTCAACTCCCTTAGCAAAGTCTTCCTTGTGGCTTAAAGAGCCATCAGAAAATCTCTTTCCAATCGTGCATGGTGTATTTTCTTGTTCATGGTTTATATCAAACATCCCATCTGTTAGTGTTTCCTCCTGATTATTCTGTTCTTTAAGAATCATTAGCTCTTTATGTGTGGCACCCAATTCTTCCTCTAATAACCTACACCTTTCAAGTGCTAGTCGTAGTTGCTCTCTCACCTTTCAATCTAGGGCCTTGTGGTGCTTGAATAACGACTTTAGTGCTTTGAGAACTTCAACTTCACTGGATACTCCCACTGGAGACTGTCCCTGTCTCAACACTACTGGAATCCTCAGAGACCGCTCATGCCTAGAGACAAGGCATTCTAAATGTTCTAGTAATAGCCTGATATTGTTTCTTTCAGCTTTGAGTTCAGCATTTTCTTCTTCCTTTTCAAGGAGTTGTTCCCTGCATACACTGAGTTCTTTAATAAGTACTGCGAACTCCCGTGGAAGTGCAGTATTGAGCTGTCTCTGCAAGGAGTATCTCTTATGGCCGACCTCATTCACTCTCCACTGGGTAAGAGCCAGTGTCTCCTTGCCTCTTTCTTTGTGTCTAGAAGGCGATCCCTCTCTTCCAGCATCAAGAACATTAACTGTTTGATGTGGGAATCTGCGTCCAGCTGAGAAGGGGAACGTGATCCATGGCTCCCACCTCCTCCTGGGAGGGCTTCCTCTTCACTGATGGTCGGCATCACCTCAGGTATTTCTCAGTGGAGCTGAAGGAGGGTCGTTCCACTCTAGGGAAGTGAGACCCTGTTCTCCAGGAACTGCTTAGACCCGGGGTCAGACCTGCGAGTGTCACCTCCTCAGAACTAGTCCTTACAGCAGCGCTCAAAAGGATGCAGTTTCCCAAGCACACTTCTAGGTCAGGCTCTGCCTGCCCTACCCGCCAGCAGACTACTGGAGAGCCAGGCTGGGGAGGCCCTCATCCTTGGTGGTCATTCTGATCCTTCTTTCTGCGGAGGTTTTTAAATACCCACACTCTGTCAGGTCCCGCGCTGGGTGTGGCAGATTGATTTAATCTATGAAAGCAGGTGTTGTCCCTCAGGGTTTAACTCCTGGAATGCAAAATCTGCCAAACAAATATGAGACCATGATTGCGGGTCGCTTACTGCAGTGAGTGTCCTGCTGCAGTAAGGCAGCCAGGAGCCCTGACTGCGTGGGGTGGGGAGAACAGAGCCCTTCCCTCGTGACTGCTGGTTGTGAGCTCACTAAGGACTCATGTTCCTTCTGATGTTCTTACCTCCCAGGATCCTGTGTCACACCTTCCCTCCGTCTTTTCTTTCATTTGGTAAGCTTTTATTGAGTGACTACACATAAATGTGAAGTTTTACCCCGATCCTCAGTTTTTTTTTTTCTGTTTTATAATGATAAAGACAATCACTTACCTCTTTGAGGTGTTGTTTTAGCTTCCCAGGCTGCTGGAAGCAGACACTATGAAATGTGTAGGCTTCAACAATGGGAATTTAGTAGCTTATGGTTTGAGGCCATGAAAATGTCCAAATTAAGATGTCGTCAAGGCGAGGCTTTCTTCCGAAAGACTATATGCCAGGGAGCTTTGGCTCCTCTGCCATGTGGCAAGACACAGGGTGTCATCGTCTGATTTCTTCTCTTTGAGGTCTCCTTGCTTTCAGCTTCTTTTCAGCTTCTTCTAGGTTTTGTTCCTTCAGTTCTGTATTGAATGAAGATTTTATATATGATTTTTGCTGTCATTCTCTTTTCAGCTAATGTTTCAAAGAACTTATTTGCAGTATTACATTTTCTATTAAATCCAGTATTTTCAAGTGAAAAAGTTAAATTTATTTAAAAAAAATTTAAAAAGCACAATGAATAATAATAAAGAAAATATGAAAAATTATACAAAATGTAGTCAATATGTATTTATTTATTCCACACTGACTTAAAGAGATAAACAAATATGAAAGAAAGCATTACGATATATGGAAGACACACTTCTAAGTTTCACTATCAGTCTAAAAATACTTCTAGGACACAGAGAACAATAGAGAAGCAGTATTTAAGGAGAAGTTTAGAAGTTTCCAGAAAGAAAGAAAGATGTACAAATCTTTCAAGAACACACCAAGTGATGTGAATGTTGAAAAAAATAAACATGTCTAGACACATATTAGAGTCAGCAAAATATCAAGAAAAAAGAGAATAATACAATATACCTGTGGACAAATGAGATTATCTATTAAATGAGAGATGATAGCTTATTATGAATAGTAATCAAAACTATAATATAATAGATTCATTTATTACATTAGTTAATGTAAAATAAATCCAAAATTATAATTTTTTCCATATAAACTACCATTCAAGAGTGAGTGTGAACAAGGCATGCTCAGACTTAGTAAAAGCTGAAATATTTCACTAGAAACTTTAGACTATGTGCTTTCAGCAAGAAGAAAAGTAAACCTAGTGGGAAGGAGTAAAATGCAAGAAGGAGTATTATAATATCATATAAAATATAAATCAGATTATATAAATATAAATCAAAGAAGTACAAATAATATAAAATATATTTATTTTGTTTTTAAGTTAAAAATAGCTTGATTTCAAATCATGCACAATCATTACCAGCTGGGAATGGTAAATTAAAGAATGGATAATAAAAGAATGCCAACTTGTTGGTCTTGTTTAGCCGTATTTAGTTTGCTAAAGCGGATGAAATGCCATATGCCAGAAACTGTTTGGCGTTTATGATTGTGGATTGATTAACTTACAAGCTTAGAGTTCTGAGGCTGTGAAAATTTCCAAATCAAGGCATTTAAACGTGATGATTTCAAAAAAAAAAAAAGAAGGTGATATTCTCTCCCCAAAGACTGGCCGCTGGCGATCCTCAGTTCCTCTGCCACATGATGTCTGCTGGTGCTTCTCTCCTGGGTTTTACTGCCTTCAGTTACTGGCTTTCCTCTCAGCTTCTCTGGGGCTTTTTTTCCATCTGTTTTCTGTGTGTCCTTTATCTACCTGTCTTATAAGACTCCTGTAAGAGGTATGACCCACCCTGAATGCTGATGCGGTGAGTCAATGTCTCAAGTTACGATCCTCCTCAAGAAAAGATACAACTTAAATGGGTCTACTTGGGTCTTCAAGCTAATGGGTTAGCTTTAAGAACATGCTTTTCTGGGGTACATAAGGCTTCAAACCATCACAAGCAGTATAGTAGTGATACAAAAATGGAGACTTTCTAGAAGTAGGATATAAATGTAAAATTTAATGGTTGTCTCTCTATAACCTCCAGCTGGGTCCCTGGACCAGCTAAGTCCTGAAACCTAGAGGGCTCAGCCTCTCCAGAACATAAGCTCATTCCATCTCCCTACCCCATATCAGTGACAGACCCCTCCAACATGAAAAAGTTAGAATGGACATAGCCCAAACACCCCTAAAGAGTGACACAGAAAGATCAAAGGTGATGGTGGAGGTATACAGAGGAGGTAGGGTTTAATAAAAGAGTATGATTGCTGAATTATTGATATTTCTGTTAGTCTCCAGTATCTTAGAGCAGCTAGAAGTAAAAAGCTAAAATTGTGGAATTGTAACCCATTGCAAAGTCTGAAATCTGTTCTACAACTAATTGTTGCTGTGTGCTTTGAAATTTATTGCTTTTTCGTATATGTGTTATTTTTCACAAACAAGAAAAAAAGATGATTGTGATGATGAAAAACAATTATTCCTTCTAGCCTCCTACATTCTGGAGCAGCTAGAAGGAAAATTCTATGATGATAATGTGGTAGCCCAGGACAAACTCTAGTATTTGTGCTGTAACTACTTGTTGAAGAGTGCTTTGAAAACTATTGCTTTTTCATTTCTTTGCTTTGTATATATGTTATATTACACAATAAAAATGTTAAAAAGAAAAAAAAGGGCAGGCCATGGTGGGTCAGCAGGCAGAGTTCTTGCCTGTCATGCCGGAGACCCAGGTTCGATTATCGGTGCCTGCCCATATTAAAATATATATATATATATTTAATGATTATCACTAAAATTAAGGGAAAAAATGATGTAAAACTTCCAAATAAAGAGAGGGCAAAAGGGAAGAATTAAGGAAAAACTGCTGACCATTTTCTTCCCCTTCTAGGCTCTTTCCTTCAGCCAAACTCTTTGTTTCTTGCCACTTAATTTTAAGACTTCCTGATGACAGGGCTCCTGAATCCAATCTAATTGCTTTTTTGAGTAATATTTGGTTTTTAAGCCAGCAGTGAAAATAGGGTAAGGTTCAAATAGTTAATTGTGAACTTCCAGAGTCCACTTTGAATGCTTATGTGGTAAGGGAATTAATTTCATAAAGAAGCAGGCATAAAGTGAAGGAAATTCTCAGATGGGAAGGAGCAGCCTAGAAAAACATTAATATCTGAGCAGAAATCATAGCTTGACAATTCTATGATTCAAGGGTGAGTGAAGGGCAAAGCAGCCACAGAAACTAGGGAATTAAATCCAGACCTTTGTCTTTTAATCTATGTGCACAAATCTGCAAAATGTTGAGCAAATGCTACAGTGGTACCAAGGGAAACTGTCAATATTGATATGCTTATAGAAAAAGGGAACTCACAAAGTAAAAACAGAGTAAGCAAACCAACTTAATCATGTCAAAGAATTCCAATTACAATCAGTTTTGAAAACTGTCCCATGTGAATATCCATTCCTCACCATATTAGTGTATCATTCAATTTGCAACACTTTAATTTAATTGTAAATTCTTTGCTTATAAAAAAGACCCATGTTCTTAGTAGTTGCATGGTTATGCTATCCCAGACATAATTTTTAAAGTGATTCCATCTTGCTGGCAGAGTTGAATCAAACAGAGCAATGTGTTTAATTAGAATTTTTTCCTATCATTTCTGTCTGCTATTTTAGAGGGAAATTATCCATAAATAACTTTTTTTTTCTCATATAGATTGTCATTGTATCAGAATGGGGTTATTTTTGACAACATGTAAAGAGTGGCATTTGGATTTAAAAAGCAGGAGCCAGCTGTGGTCTGTCTTAAAAAGAAAATTACTTTAAATATAGGCAGTCTTTGCTTTCAATGGCAGTGTGGGGCAGTGAAATGACAGGCAAATTGAAGTATGATAAGTCATCTTAATTAATGGGAAAAGCCACAACTGTCCCATTACCTTTAAAATGTTTTGTCCAATCATTAAAAACTCTTACTGTAAGTTATACATGTTGAGTCAAATGAGACATAGTGAAACTAATATTTATTTGGCATGCTATAATTTAAAACCTGAGAATTTAAGCGTTTCACTTTTTGTAGGAAAAAGCAGTATGAAGAATAGTTTGAATAATGCTTGCCTTTTTCCTTCTTATTGTATTATAATACAGAGAACATCATTTTTATGTCACTATTTTTCATATGCTTTTCTAAGTTTTAGTCAGCTTTCATCTTTTTTTTTTTTTTTTGCATGGGCAGCCTTAGGGCTCGAACCCAGGTCTCCAGCATGGCAGACGAGAATTCTGCCACTGAGCCACCGTCATACCACCCTATCCTTTGCTTTTTAAGTCAAGAAAAATCTCTTGAGAGTTTCTTTAATGTAAAAATTTCCCATTTTCTGGAATATCTCAATTCTTTTTGCTGCAACCTCTTCCCTCATTTTTGTTGATTAGTTTGCTGTCACTAAGTTCCTTTAGCTGCCTGTCCAGAATCTCTCAAATATTTTCAGCTTCAACATCCCCATAGCCAGATGTATGAGTTTTTTCTTTTAATTTCTTTTTCTGGAGTGATGCAAATGTTCTAAAAAATTATCATGGTAATGAATACACAACTATATGATGATATTGTGAGCCATTGATTGTACACCATGTATGGACCGTATATGTGTGAAGATTTGTCAATAAAAATATTTAAAAGAAAACATTCCCATAGCCAACTATTTCATAAATAACTCCATTTATATTCTATTTGAATTTCACTTCCAGCATTATCACTTGGTTTCTTTGCTGCACTTTCATCTTTCTTGACTAATTCATTCTTTTAAGTATTCAGCTTTGTAAAATGTTATGTAGGTTTATCTCTAGGAAGGATTGAAGCAATACAACTTAAAACTTTGCTGTCTGTGCATGAAATTAATAGCAGATGTGCAACACCAATCACTGCATAGATTTTTAAAAGATGTATGTATCTTTTATTTAATGTAGTGATTTATGGACTAAAGAGTTAGAAGCAAAGTTGTACTCAGTGCATATAATATGGTGTGCTGGTTTGAAGGATTTATGTACCCAGAAAAGCCATGTTTTAATCCTAGTCCCATTTTGTAAGGGAAGCCATTTCTTCTAATCCCTGTTCAGTACTATAGGTTGGACACTTGATTAGGTCATCTCCATGCAGTTGTGACTCACCCAATAGTGAGTGATTAAACTTGATTAGGTGAAGACGTGACTCCACCCATTTCAGGTGGAGGATTACTGGAATCCTTTAAAAGAGGAAGCATTTTGGGGAAAGGCTGGTGATTCTGAGAGAACAGAGCCCATGCAGCCAGAGACCTTTGGAGATGCAGAAGGAAAATGCCCCAGGGGGAGCTCCATGAACAAGAAGCCTGGAGAGAAAGCTAGCCGATGTCAATGTTCACCGTGTGCCTTTCCAGTTGAGAGAGAAACTCTGAATGTTATCGACCTTTCTTGAGTGAAGGTAACCTCTTGTTGGTGCCTTAATTTGGATATTTCTATAGATGTGCTTTAATTTGGACATTTTCACAGCGTAGAACTGTAAACTAGCAACTTAATAAATTCCGCCTCTTTAGAAGCCATTCCATCTCTGGTATACTGCATACCAGCACCTAGCAAGCTAGAACACATGGTAACTGAAATTTAACCATGTTGTTGAGGAAGTGAGGTTATTTAATTAAGCTTTGGTAATTGAAAATTGTTCATGTAAGAATCATTCAAAGCAAATATTTCCTGTCCAAGTGCACTGACAGGTTAAAAGTTAAAGAATAGAAAATAATATTCCATGCCAAGATAGACATGCACACATTGGCTATATTAATCAGAAAAAGTAAATTTCAAGAAATATTAAGAGGAATAAAAAAGAGGTATTTCATAATAATGCAGCCAATTCATAAAAATCATAAGTATGAAAAATCTAACAACAGGAATATGAAATATGAAGAAACCTTGTTATATCTGAAAGGAGAAATAGACACATTCAGAAATAGAGGTAGAGATTAGAACATCTTTATTTTAATAATTGATCAAGGAAATAGAAATACAATTGGTAAGAACAACGCTATCATCCTTTAATGTGACCTAGTTACATTTATAGACAACCTCACCCAACCACAGCAGAATATATATTCATACAAAATTCACACTGACCATATACCAAGATAGATCATACGTGGGGAAATACAACAAATATCACTAAATTTGAAAGTATTGAAACCATGGCTGTTCTTTGATCACAGTGGAATTGAACTTAAAACAAACAAAAGAAGAAATGTATCAACAATGTCTCCCAAATATCTGGAAATTAAGTATCATGCTTCTGTATAATCCATAAATCAAACAGAATATTACATGGGAAAATATTTTGAGTTGGATAAAAGTGGAAACACAAATATCAAAAATGTGTAAGATGCAGCTAACTCATCCTTAGAGAGAAATTTGTAGCATTAAGCATTTTATTGGAAAAGAAGAACAAATTCAACCCCTAATAGGTAGAAGATAAGAAATAATAACTAAATTGAAAACAAAAACAGTACAGGAAATCAATCAAGCAAACACAATAACTTATTCTTTGAGGAGATTAATAAAATGCATACAATTTTTACTCAGATTAATTAGTACAAAATAAGAGAGAAAACAAAAATCACCAATCTACAGAATGAGGGAAAGACCATTACTCAAGATTCTAAGACTTGAAAAGAAAATAAGACTATTTAATGAATATCTGTATGATGATAAATGTAAAAACTGATAAAATAGATAAATTTCTTGAAGGCACAAACTAACTTTTGGTTAGGCAAAAGTTTCTTAGATAAACCAACAGTAGCATGAAATAGAGGGGAAAACTTGATAAATAGGACTTCATCAAAATTAAAATATTGTCTAAAGACAGTATTAAGAAAATGAAAATACATACCACAGATGGGAATAGAATATTTGCAAAATATATGCCATACAAAGGACTTGTATATAGAATTAAAAAGCACTTTTATAATTTAATAATATAATGACAAACAACAAATAAAGCAACAGAAAAATATTTCAACAAACCCTTCATAAAGAAAATATGCAGAAGTCATATAAGCACATGAAAGAAATGTAAATTTTTAGACATTAGGGAAATGCAAATTAAAGCCACAATGAGATACCAACACGTGGCCACTAAATAGCTAAAATTGAAAATAATGATCAAATGGTGAGGATGTGGAAAGACTGGGACACATTTATTGTTGGAAGGAATGAAAAATAGCTCAACATTTTGAAAAGGAGTTTAAAACTTCTTATAAAGTTAGGTGTATATTACCATATAATTCAGCAATTCCACTCCTAAGTTTTTACCCACATGAAATAAAAATGTTATTTTCACTTGCAAACTTTCATGCAAATGCTTATAATGGTTTTAATCATAATGTCCCCAAACTGGAAGCAATCCTGTACTGGATTGAGGCTATTATGTCCCCTGGAAAAGCCATGTCCTTTAATCTTCACTCAATATTGCTGGGTGAAATCTTTTTGTTTCCATGGAGATTTGACCCACCCAATTGTGGGTGGTAACTTTTTTGTTTTTTTACTTTTTTATTGTATTGTATAACATATATACAAAGCAAAGAAATAAAAAAGCAATAGTTTTCAACGCACTCTTCAAAAAGTAGTTACAGGACAGATCCCAGAGTTTGTCATGGGCTACCATACCATCCTCTCAGAATTTTCCTTCTAGATGCTCCAGAGTATAGGAGGCTAGAAGGCTTAAATATTTTTTCATCATCACAATTAACATTTTTCCTTCATTTTTTTGTGAAAAATAACATATATACAAAAAAAAGCAATAAATTTCAAAGCACAGCACCATAGTTGTAGAACAGATTTCAGAGTTTGGCATGGGCTTCAATTCCCCAATTTTAGGTTTTTACTTCTAGCTGCTCTAAGATATTGAAGACTAAAAGAGATATCAATTTAATGATTCAGCGTTCATATTCATTTGTTAAATCCTATCTTCACTGTATAACTCCACCATCACCTTTGATCTTTCCATCCCTCTCTTTAGGGATGTTTGGGCTATGGTCATTCTAACATTTTCATATCAGAAGGTCTGTTATTAATATAGGGTAGGGAGATGGAAATTTCTGATGTTCTGGAGAGGCTGGGCCATCTAGGTTTCAAGACTTATCCGGTACAGGGACCCCTCTGGAGGTTGTAGGTTTCTAGAAAGTTACTCTAGTGCATGGAACCCTTGTAGATTCTTATACATTGCTGTAGGTGTTATATAGGATCGGCTGGAATGGTCCTGGTTGGGGGTTGGCAGGTTATGATGACAAGGTCTAACTGAAGTTTGCATAAGAGCAACTCTAGAGTAGCCTCTCATCTCGATCTGAACTCTCTCTACTACTGATGCTGTATTAGTTACACTTCTTTTTCCCCTTTTGGTCAGAATAGAATTGTTGATCCCACAGGGCCAGGGCCAGATTCATCTCAGGGAGACTTTCACCCCTGGATGTCATGTCTCACGTAGAGGGGAGGGCAATGATCTCACTTTCTGAGTTGGGCTTAGAGAGAATGAGGCCACATCTGAGCAACAAAAGATGTGGGTGGTAAGTTTTGATTAGATGGTTTCCATGAGGATGTGTCTCCACCCATTCATGATGGGGTTGCTTACTGGAGCCCTTTAAGAGGGAAACATTTTGGAAAAAGCTTTAGAGCCACCAGAACCCACAGAGTCAGAACAGAATGGGCAGAGCCCTGGGGAAGCTGTTGAAGAAGCCTGCAGAAACAACTAGCAGATGTCACCATGTGCCCTACCAGCTGAGAGAGAAACCCTGAATGTCATTGGTCTTTTTGAGCCAAGGTATCTTTCCCCGGATGCCTTAATTTGGACGTTTTTATAATCTTGCATTAATTTGGAAATTTTTAATAGTCTTAGAACTTTAAACTTGCAACTTAATGAATTCCCCTTTTTAAAAGCCATTCCATTTCTGGTATATCACATTTTGGCATCTTACAAACTAGATCAAATCCCAAATGTCCATCAATTGATAAACAGCACAACATAATTTTGTGCTGAGTAGTAAACAAATAAATTATAAAAAGCCATATGAAAGAATAAACCATTGACACAACAACGTGAATGAATTTGTAAAGCACATGGTCAGCGAAAGTAACTAGGCACAAATAGCTGTATAATTCCACTTATAAACAATTCTAGAAAAAGTAAAATTATGGTGAGAGAAAGCATATCCGTAGTTTCTGAGAACCAGGAGAGTAGGAAGAAGGAACTGACTACAAAGCAGCATGAGGCAATGTTTTGGAGTGGTGGAAATATTGTATATCCTAAGTATAGTTGTGCTGGTTTGAAAGGATGTATGTCCCCTAGAAAAGCCATGTTTTAATCCTAATCCCATTTTGTAAAGGCAGCGTTTCTTCTAATCCCTATTCAGTACTGTATGTTTGAAACTGTAATTAGATCATCTCCCTGGAGATGTGACTCAATCAAGAGTTAAACTGGATTAGGTGGAGACCTGTCTCCACCCATTTGGGTGGGTCTTGATTAGTTTACTGGAATCCTATAAAAGAGGAGACATTTTGGAGAATGTGAGAGGTTCGGAGAGAGTGGAGAATGCTGTAGCACCACGAAGCAGAGAGTCCACCAGCCAGTGACCTTTGGAGATAAAGAAGGAAAACACCTCCTGGGGAGCTTCATGAAACAGGAAGCCAGGAGATGAAGCTAGCAGATGACTCCATGTTTGCCATGTGCCCTTCCAGCTGAAAGAGAAGCCCTGAATATGTTTGCCATGTGTCTTCCTCTGGAAGATCCAAGGTATCTTCCTCTGGATGCCTTTGATTGGACATTTCTATAGAACTTGTTTTAATTGGGACATTTTCTCAGCCTCAGAACTGTAAACTAGCAACTTATTAAATTCTCCTTTTAAAAAGCCATTCCATTCCTGGTATATTGCATTCCAGCAGCTAGCAAACTAGAACAAAGATCATGGTTACACAACTACATATATTTGTCAAAACTTATCTAACTGTTCCCTTAATTACAGTTAATTTATTGTTTGTAAACATACCTTAATGAAGGTGTCAAAAGTACATATTTAGTACATGCTTTTGCATTTTTCTTTTAGGGTACTCTAGCTCTTCAGAAAAGTAATTTTATAGAATTATTTGTATAATTTAGAAATGTGACTGTATTCATTATTTCTTTGTAGACTTTCAAATAAAACTTTACAACTCTTACACTTCTTGAAGACACTTTATTTAATACTTAAACTAATTCTTTATTATATTGAGGGATTTTATATAAAGTAAGGCATGCGTAACATTAAAAAGTTGAAATTCTGGGTATTAGTGAAAGCAGTATGTGCTTCCTTTTTCTTTCATGTTTCAAAAATCCATATTGCTTTCCCCCCACCCCCACACAGGACATGATTCCCAGGGGTGTGAATCTCCCTGACAATGTGCGACAGAAATCCCGGGATGAGCCGGGACCCAACACCAAGGGACTGAGAAAAACTTCTCTACCAAAAGAGAGAGAAATGGGACTTTAAGTCAATGTACTGAATTGTTTCATCTTCTATTCTACCATATTTTCCATTTACTAGGTAATTATTTGCAGAAATTCTTCAGATAGTCTGGATACCAGAGCTCTTCACGTTTGGGACATGCAAATACTTTCTGTCACTCTGTGACTTGTCTTTTCATGGTCTTACGGAAACATTATTTATATGATGTTGAGTTGAGAAAGCTCCTTGATTTTAAAAAAAGGCAAGAAATAAAACCATGAAAGACTGTTAAAGCTGTTGATATCCCATTATTATCAACAACATATACAGCTGAAAAGCAAAACAAATACAAAACAAAACAGAGAACCAGCAAAACAAGGATGGGAATATAAGGAATCAATATCCTCCGTGTACAAACACTCATAACATCAGTAAGGTAATAAAAAAAAACAAACCTCAACTTAAAAGGCTATGCATGGATTTCCCGTATATATATCTATATTATATTTCTCGATTAAAAAAAAGTTAAAAAAAAAAAATACTATGGGTGGAGTCCCTCCGAGGCGGGCGTGGAGCGGCCTCGTCAGGATAGTTGGGAGGCGCCAGGCAGAATTGCGGCCGCAGTGCAGTCCTCGGGGAAGGTGCAGGGGGCGTGGGGGCGTGTGGGTGGTGCAGAAGACCAGGCGCCCAGGGTGGGGCCCGAGGCCCGGGCAGTGAGGGTGCTGCAGCCCAAGCTCCCCAGGTGGCGCCGACACCCCACGCGCGCCTCAGGGCCGAAGACTCAGGGCCCGCATCTGCAGGACCGGGAAGCCCACCGCTGCAGCTCACCCTCGCCTCGCCATTCAGAACCCCTGGAGGCAGGGCCCTGACCTCAGTTTCCCAAAGCCAAAGGCAAGCGATTCAGGAGCTTCCAGTGACTGGCAGCGTCCTGTCTGTGGGACGGATTGCTGAAGACCCTGTTCTAATCTGAATGTGTCAGCTCTGTCCTCCACCACCTTTCCTCGGTGACGCCACATTTCAAAGCTTTGGGTCCCGTTTCCTCTAAGCCTCGGTCGGAAAAGGGGGTTGAGGCTGAACTTTTCTCTGCCAGGCAGGGGATTGGGCGTGATGTCTAGAGTAGTTGCCATTTTATTATGCGTCTAACTTTTAGCCTCTGTGGCCTTTGGGAGCTCAGGACCCACTTGCTTTGTTTCCCTGTTGCTGGAAGAGGTGGGTGCGTAAATGTTTGCTACTACGGGAAATAAAACTGAGCTACTAAAAAAAAAACCAGACAATGTATCAAAATGGGCAAGGGATTCATAAAATAATTGGGTTAACCTCACCTGCTATCAAATAAATACATACAAATATATTAATGATGAAAATTTTCTCACTTATTAATTCTATGAAGTTTAAAATACACCAAAGTCCAGAACAGGAGAGGTCTTAAAGAAACCGGCATTTGCTTCTGTGAACTGCTATGGAAGGGTAGATCAGGTGTAAATCCTCTGTACACACTAAGGTTCAATAGCCACTTGGGGCCAGTGGTTACAGTTTTGGACTGTGTGGTATTAACTGTATTGGAAAGGACTAAATATAGAAAGAAAATGGAGATATCCAAAGCTGATGATTTAAAGACATTACCTTTGTAACATTTACATTTGCCACTTGTTCTAGTTTGCTAGCTGCCGGAATGTAATATACCAGGAAGGAATGGCTTTTTAAAAGGGGAATTTAATAAGTTGCTAGTTTACAGTTCTAAGGGCAAGAAAATGTCCCAATTAAAACAAGTCTATAGAAATGTCCAATCAAAGGCATCCAGAGAAAGATACCTTGGTTCAAGAAGGCCAATGAAGTTCAGGGTTTCTCTCTCAAGTGGAAGGGCACATGGTGAACACAGTCACGGTTTCTCTCTCAAGTGGAAGGGCACGTGGCAAACACAGTCACAGTTCCTCTTGCATCTGGAAGGGCACATGGCGAACACCGCGTCATCTGCTCGCTTCTTCTCCTGGCTTCCTGTTTCATGAAGCTCCCCGGGAGGCATTTTCCTTCTTCATCTGCAAAGGTCACTGGCTGGTGGACTCTGCTTCTTGTGGCTGAGTTGTTCTGCGCTCTCTGAATCTCTCATTCTCCAAAATGTTTCCTCTTGTATAAGACTTCAGAAACTAATCAAGACCCACCCAAATGGGTGGAGACACGCCTCCACCTAATCCAGTTTAACAACCACTCTTGATTAAATCACATCTCCAGGGACATGATCTAATTACAGTTTCAAGCATACAATACTGAATAGGGATTAGAAGAAATGGCTGCCTTTACAAAATGGGATTAGGATTAAAACATGACTTTTCTAGGGTACATACATCATTTCAAACCAGCACACCACTGAATGTTAAATAATTGATCAGCAGCAGTGGATGAATTAAAAAGAGAATTTTTGTTTATTTTGTTTTTATATGCTTATTTAAACTCTTTGTTTTCCAGGTGACACATTCTCAATGCATAAACATTCTTCTCTAATAAATCTGTATTGAATGCTAACTATGAGCTAAATTCTGTGTAAGGAGTCATTTACCTTGTTATTTTATAATCCCCTAATTTGGGCAACTGATTTATTTATAATGTTTCTCATCCTTTGCAATGTTTCCATATAGCATTTCTGCTCAAATGTTGGTGTGGGAATCCATAGATTTGTTTTCTATTTACAACTCCATCATGAACCAATTATATCACTTTGGAGAAATCATTTGAAATTGATTCTCATTGCTTTTGTGACACAAAGCCCTCAAAGCAGTTATATATGGGAAGATATTGCCTTTTCCTCTCCTCCTCTCTCCCATCATAAACAATTGATCACTTTTGTACCAGGATGGAAAACATACAGAAAACAAAATCAACTGGACTGCAATAGCACATACCTACACCTTGATTTTTGACCTATAAAGTTAAAAATGAAGAAAAAAAACACCACCAAAAAAAAAAAAAAAACAACACCAAAAACAAATGGTAACATAGGATTAAAAGTCTATTTAAATAAGTTGAAATACCTTGTTTTCTGTAGTTCTTCCACAATGCTACCTGAATTTGGGTCCTACTAAAAGGAAGAAGGAGTTTTAAAAACAGCATTCCTACATGATTAGTTCAAATCAAGTAGGATTGTCTAGGCAACAATCTACATTTCAGCAGTGTTGCCACACGAGGACACAAGCAAAATCATATGCCTGTCAGTCATAAATTGCCTATCAAATATTGTTCTCATGCTTCCCTAATATCACCAACATTGTTCCTCTAATATCCCTAAAAAAAAAAAGTTGCTCAGAAGTTTGAAACTGTGTTTGTTCATAGGCCGTGATCTTGGTTCTAATTCCATCACCTAATTCTACCTTTATTTTTTTTCACATGGGCAGGCACTGGGAAGTGAACCCGGGTCTCCCGCATGGCAGGCGAGAACTCTGCCACTGAGCCACCGTGGCCCACCCTCCATCACCTAATACTATATTCATTGTTTCTTACAAGGATGTTTGTGATTGGAAAGGCTGTTTTAATTAGCAAGTGACATCCTTATTCCTTTATAGGATAAAAATGACATCTCATTTAAACTTGCAAAACGGTTTTTGCACTCTTATAGAGGAAATCATGTGTTTTAGTGGCAAGAGCACTTCTGGGAATTAGAATGCTTCTGCTTCTGGCCTCATTGCCAGCATGCTGTGTGGCCTTAAACATCGAACTTTCCACCCCCTCAAACTGTTCATGTGTGTAAGGAGTTCTTCTGTTGCACCACTGCTATCTACTTAATAGGGATCATTTGAGAATTAATTAGGGGTCTTTAATCTGCTTATAGTTGCTCTAACAAATAGTCACCTAAAATAAATAAAAATTATTCAATAGTTAAAATGCCTAATAAAAATCCCCAGAAATGCTACTTTTCAACTGATGGTTTCAAAAAGGAGCAAAGAAAATTCAACTGCCCTCCATTTGGGTCCAGGAAGGCAATGACCATGTAGCTGCAACACTGTATGGCGATGTATTAAAGCATGGGTTCTCCATGGACACACTGCTCACTGGCTTGTTTCTCCCACTTGATACAGAAGGAAAGATAAGCATCTGTTCTTCCACAGCAAAAGTAAGAAGACATCCGCATTAGCCAATCACACGTAAATAGATGATAATTGTGCCTAGGGGATAGTGCCTAGGGGATAAAAAACAACACATTGCTTTGCTGGAGGTCCTGATAAAGATAGTGCACAATTCCATACTGAATCACATAAAATACAAGGTTTTATGTTGCAATTCACTGATTAAACATGACACATTAAGGGTACATATTTTTGAAAATAAAATAAAAACAGATCAAAATCATAGTTTTATAATAATGTAAATGCCATTATAATTTTTAAAAATGTTACAAAAGAACAATAGAATAAAAAATCACTAGTGGTAGCAAGTATAAACCACACCTTAATTTTAGTAAGAATGCCCTGACCATACAGTAAATCACGCACAGCCTTACTTTCTGAATGAGGCTAGGCATATAGCTGGGTAATTTTATCAGCCAGTTGTCATTGGTTGAACTGTTCTGAATGTTTTGAATCAGCTCCTAAAATTTGATTCAAATCCTTAAAATAACAGAATAGCTAAACTACAAGAGTTCTTCCATTTTGAAAAATCTATTCTATTTAATGCTTAAGGGAAACACAAAATGCATTGAACTAATATTCAAAGTACATGATACAGTGCTTACGACATTGAATGATAAGATTTCTATGTCTTTCAATTTGTATTGTACAAGTCAAAAAACACTTATGCATGTGAAAAGCAGCAAAAGACATGGAGTTGGCAAACCTGAGTTTCTTAACCTTATATTTGATACTTCAGCACTGTGATCCTGGGCAAGCCAGTTTTCTCATCTGAGAAATAACAAAACTGGACAAAATTATCTTCCAAGCCCTTTGAAGTGTAAAATCTCTGAATAGTCTATCAAGACACAAAGGACTGGCTCTAAGGTATTTTTGCTTAAGTCATGAGTTAAAACACAATGCTTGCTTGATAGATTATAAAAACGAGGGTGTCAGCTATATTAGTAACATTAGTAAAAAACTAATGTTTTTCACGTTTGAAAAACTTTTAAGTGTTCAAATTATTCAATTGCTGAGCTAGCAGAAAGCATGCCAGTTTTCATTAAAATGCACATCATTATTTAAATAAACTTTGGTAATTATAAACTCATATATAGGACAAGAAATAAAGGTGTTTTAGATTCTTAAAGCTGACAACAAGCAAACAGATCTATTTTTGAAAGTTACAGAAACATTTAGCTTGGATAAATAACTTGTCTTGAGAATGCTTACTAGCATGTTAAAATCAATAATTTCTGATCTTTTTGTCTTTTACAGCAATTTAAAATCGATTAAAATGCATTTATTAGGAAGGTATTTTCATATAAGCAAAACTAAACAAATATACCAATTGCAAACTAAAGCAAATAGAAATATAAAGCTCAGAAAAGTCCAGAAACTATTTAAACCGCCTACCATTTGATGAGGTTCTATACTGTGCCATATGCTATTTTAAGTGCTTTATATTTACTGGTTCCTTAAACCCTCCAAAACTACTCAAAATGATAGGTATTAGCACAGATAATACCAAGCACCTAGGGGTTAAGAAATGCTCAAGTTCATCCAGCTAGCAAATGACAGAACTAGGATTTGAAGCCAGGAATTCTAGCTCCAGAATACATGCTCTTTTTTTTTTTTAATTCATGAGACTACTTTATTCATAAAAGCAGACAAATTTGAAAATCTAGATTAAATTGGTAGTTTTTTTTAGATAATACAATTTATCAAAACTAACCTCAGAAAGACAAAAAATTTAAAAACAACCATATCCATATAAGAAAATTAGAAAGTGTTTGAAAGCTTACCACCCAAAAAAGCTGAGCCACCTTGTTGATATTTTTAAGCAATTTTATTAAGAAATAGTCACATACCATATAGTCATCCAAAGTATATAATCAATGGCTCACCGTATTATCATATAGTTGTGTATTCATCACCACAATCAATCCCAGAAAGTTTTCATTACTACAAAAGAAGCAAAAATAAAAATAAAAAGAACACATAAAACATCCCAAACCCGTATCTCTAACCCTGACCCCCAAATAGTCATTTATTTATTTTTGTCTTTGTCTTCTTACTCATCTACCCCTACACTGGATAAAAGGTGTGTCAGTCACAAGACTTTCACTATCACATGGCCACACCGTAAAAGCTATATAGTTAAACAATCATCATAAAGAATCAAGGCTACTGGATTACAGTTCAGCTGTTTTAGTGTTTCCTTTTAGCTATTCGAATACACGAGAAATCAAAAGGGAATGTCTACATAATGTATAAGAATACTCTCTAGAATGACCTCTCAACTCTATTTGAAATCCCTTAGGCACTGAAACTTTATTGTGTTTCATTTATTTTCATTCTTTTGGTCAAGAAGGTTTTCTCAATCCAACAATCCCAGAGTCAGGCTCGTCCCTGGGAGTTATGTCCCACATCGCTAGGGAGATTTACACTCCTAGGGGTCATGCCCCATGTATGAGGCAAGGATAGTGAGTACATTTGCAAAGTTGGCTTAGAGAAGCCACATCTGAGTAACAAAAGATGTTCTCTGGGGTGACTCTTAAGCATAATTATAAGTAGACTTAGCTTCTCCTTTGCAAGAATAAGTTTCGTAAGAGCAAGCCCCAAGATCAAGGGCTTGGCTTATTAAATTTGTAGTCCTTAATGCTTTCAAGAATATCAGGAATTCCCCTGATAGTCTTGGCAATTGTTGCTGTTTTTGTTGTTGTTATGTTAGCTTTGGCTTCCTTCTCCTGGAAGAGATCTCAGGGTCCCTTTCATGATTGTTCTAGGTTTATCTGTGCTCAGAGCTTGTATGCAGCAGCCTGAATTTGTAATTAAGTCTGCAATTGGAGCTTTGTTGAGCTCTCCTTGCCTTGCTCTTAGTAGACACTGCTTCTTTTCTTCACAGGGAAGTGTCCCCAAAACAGCCTGTCATGCTAGTGGTAGAGGGGCACCAATCTCTCTGATTTGGGAGACTTTATCTACAAATTCTACACTGTGATCTCGGTCCTTTCATTTATTCCATACTGGTGTGCAATGTGTGTTTGGTCATGGAAGTCCCCCAAGCATTTGTTCCAGACAGTTCCTGATTATTCACTAGCTGCCCTAGAAGATGAACTAAAGCCACACTTCCCTATGCCACCATCTTGCCCCTCCTCTGGTCCATGCTCTCTACCACTCACAGCCTCTCAAGTTGTACTATTTAGTTAAGGGAACAACACATATATCAGTTTGACTGGAATTACAGGAAAATATGAGAGATAACAATGAGAATCATTTGTATTGCATTACGTGCCAGGCCAAGGAGTCTGGGTTTAAACTGGTCAGATATGTGAAGCTGTTGAAATTTTATGAGCAGAGAAATGATGTGATAAGAGCACAATTTCAGAGCAATCCATTTGACAGTAGTGTGCTGGTTATATCAAGTTAGGAGGCTCCCACTACAGTGAAAATGTGCTGGCAGTGAGGTTGCATAGAAAGGCAGTGTAAGAAATGTATGGAGGCACTGTGAAAATAAAGTGACTAGACATGGCAACTCATTAATCCTGCAAAAGAAGCAGTGAGAGAACGTTCATAATTAAAGGAAATACTATGGTTTTGAATTTGATGGGACTTGGAAATGCACAATGCCATTACAGAAAAAGAATATCAGAAAGCACAGTTGATTGGCAATTGTTAAGTGTAAGATGATAAGTTCAATTTTAGTTTTTTTTTAACAGATCCTAAAGCCTCAATTTAATATTATAAAAATCTAAAGATGAAATAACACGTCCTTACCTAACCTGCTATTCTAGGCACAAGGTGTTAGAGAATACTTCAAATTTTAAAAAAAACTAAACTGCACAAAAGTTTTTGAAATGTCACCCAGAGCTGAAATTGGCTTATAAAAGGATGAAATTATTTTTCAAAGAAATAGAATCAATGTTAACCTGGATACCTTCCCAGAGAAGACATTTGCCATTTTAACATGCTAGAGTAAAATTTGCAATGGATTTTTTTAAGTAACCAAATTAACTTATTGTTCACATCAGATAAACTATTTCTCCACTTGTAGATTTGTACCTGCCAACTCAAATAATATGAAATAAAGTACTTCAAAAATGCAAAAACTCTCTACCTAAGACTATTTTAAGTATGATTTTATTCTTTCAAATCTTTATGTTTTTAGTGGTTCTAATGAAATGTCTAATGAGTTGAAACAAGATGCCCTAAAGAGAAGCATTAGCTTTGTAGTAGCAGAAAGTATTACTAATAAATGTAAATATTTTTTAACATACCAAGAGTAAGCCTGAGTTCTGGGACTCCATCTCTAGATAAATACCAAGGAATCCATGTTCCATGGAACAGAACATCACCAAGCAGTGTTCAATCTAAGTAGAAGCTGAAGAAAAAAACAAATGCCAAATTATTTATGTCTTCGTGAAATGCAATTATTTTTAAAGGGGATTAATTAACATTATAAAATATTAATGGTATAAATGCATCTTCAAAAGGAGTGGAGGTAAGTTGAAATTCTAGTTTTAAAACCCCATATTTTTTCAATTTTACATTTTAGTACCTAACAGCTATAAATTTAATTTGGAAATTATAGTACTGTAACATATGTTGCAGCTCTGTTTCCCACATATAATTCTAAAGGATGAACTCAAATGATCATAAAAAATAGAATTTATTTGAACCAAATGTAGAGTCCCCTGTTTCAATTTAAAATACATTTAATGCTCCCCTAAAATACCTTTTGTATTTTGGGGAGCATAGATTTTTACAGCTTCTATATATTCACTATGAATCATCCACGTTAGCATACTAATGGACCCTTAATTATGCTATTGTTTGCTTTTGTCATTAATTGAACTTTGCTGTTACCAAGATTACAACTACTGCTTGCTTTTTCATATGCATAAATAGACATAAATAGTATACTGTAACTCTTTTCAACATGTTTCTCACATTCCTCCAGTAAGCCACCCTGGGAATTTTCTTTTAGTGAATGCTTGGGTGCAAGAGAGTGAGACAGTTTGCAAGAAGTTTACAAGTTCTGTTTGTATCACATTTGCTAGTATTGATTGGGCAAACCATTCACTATGACTGAGCCCAGGGTTAAGAGGTGGTGTAGATTACTCTCTCTTGATTGGAAAACTCAGTGTAATCACTCCATTACAGTCCACCCTCTAGCCACAGTTACTCACAATCCTCTCATATGCAAAATATGCTCCCTTCCAACCAGGGCCTCTAAAACCTCATGATTCACACCAGGACCAGATGCAGTGAGATGTACAAAGTAAAAAGACAAGTTATTCCATCCCCCCCCAACCCCCCTGCACAAAACTATGAGATAGGCACAGGAAAAAAAAAACAAATATCATTTTTCTAAAAAGGGAATAATGGAAGGAATTTAGTAGTTACTAGCCTATAACAATTCTAAAACCCTGCTGGACAAGAGTTGCAATATAACTCTCATCTGGGGCCAGGCAATGTTCTCTGATCAAAGTTTAGCTCTGCTCTTTGGGGTATCTCTCCATCCAATGTTCTCTGACTCTTGGCTCCACGTTCTGGGGTGTCTTCCCTTTTCTGCTTTCCACATTGGCCACTTCTAAGGATTCATTAAAAATTATGTCCTTCAAGCAAACTCATGCTAGTAAAATATTGGGGACCCAGAAGGATTTTTGAGTTTTGAATGATATCACACCATTATAAACTAAGTTTGCAGCATGTTTCCCAGTATACCACCCTCAAACATACTGTGAACATCTCATGAATACAATTAGATTCCATTTAATGCCCCCAAAACCAAGTTCAGAATGCTTTTCACACATGCCTTGCTCTCTCTGGACTTAAGCACTGCTACTTTTAGATCTTGTAAGACAATGTCCTCAAGTTCTTAGGAGTTTGTTTGTGAAGGCCTAAGAGACATTGTCTTAATTCTTTTAGAAGAGTCTTTATAGGACCTTGATTTGATTTTTTCTTTCTTCCAGGCTGTATTTTACTTTGATAATTGAGTTGGAGAGACTAGAGGTGGGAAATAGTTTTATTTCAAATGCAGCTCTTGGACTTTCTATATTTACTCACACTTCTGCTTGCAAATTTATTTAGCTCATCTTTTTCTTATAATACTTTATTATATACAACTAGTTAGGGCCCAGTGACACTTTCAAAATTCTGCCAAAATATTTTGTTGCTAAAATTCAAAAATTTCTTTCAGTGTTATCAAATGGCTAATGAAAATCCTCAATATATGTGCTGCCCAAAAACCTTCTACACACAGTTATTAAGCAATTAAAATGTGAGTAGTGCAACTGTGGAGCTTAGTATTTGATTAATTTCTAACTAATTTCAAATTAAATAGTCACATGAAGCTTGTGGCTATTATTGACCAGTGAAGATTTTGGTACATTTTCTGTCAGTCATGTTACCACAAGAAAAAAACTTTAACAATTTTTTTCATCACATCTTTAAGCCATTTTTTTCTAACTTCCAATAACAATTTCATCACCTGTTTCCCAGATTATTCTCGCCATCTGATCCCAAATTCAAATTTTAATTGATTTTGAGGATTGTTGTTACAATACCTTACTTCTGGTACATGATTTTGTGATTGTGTAACAAATTGCTCATTAAGTTAATGGTTTAAAGCAATCTTTTAGACTGGGGTTGGCTGGTGAGTTCTTCAGGTCTCTGTCTGGGATTCAGCTGGCTGATCTGGAGAAAATTCAGCAGAGACAGCTGGGGCAGCCAGGGAGATAGGACAACTCAGCTCTCCTCCCCATGTCTCTCAATAGGACAACTCAGCTCTCTTCCCCATGTCCCTCACAGGTTCCCATCCAATTAGTCCAGACATGTTCCAATGGTGTTGGTGC
Source organism: Myrmecophaga tridactyla (assembly GCA_004026745.1). Taxonomy (NCBI): domain Eukaryota; kingdom Metazoa; phylum Chordata; class Mammalia; order Pilosa; family Myrmecophagidae; genus Myrmecophaga; species Myrmecophaga tridactyla. The sequence continues at coordinate 10,841 of PVIY010016780.1, read as the reverse complement.
GAGAACAGCCGCAAGTGTTCTCATGTGAATAATAGCCACATGTCAAGCCCTATGCTCAAGCATTTTTCAAACCCCTGCATAAGCAGAAAGAAGGACAAACTAGCTAGTTAGCTATATAGATACTATTTCATAAAAATGGATTCACCCTATAAGGACTTAAAAAGTACATTTGTTTACTTGAAATTTAGAGAAGAAAAAAGAAGCTGAACTGAAATTGACGGAATTCTTGTTTTTCAGCTAAATAATTTCACCACAATAAACCTCTCTCAGGTTATAAAAATTGATTTTAAAAAAACTATTCAGAGGCGAGAATCAATATGTTTTTATACTGAATGTTTTCAGCTTTATACAGTATTGATTGAATTCCTGCAAAGAAAGATAAGGAAATTAGTATCATAACATCTCTTCCCTTCTCATGTAGTCTCACTTTCTGATTTTTGTGGAATATGTCTATATCTATGTCATGTCTATGTCAGATCATGTTTATGTCATATCTGTGTCATGTCTATGCCCATTTCTATCTAAATATTTTTATTCTACCACTACAATGCCCAAAGGTATTTACTCTTATGTCAATATTTAAATGTATTTTATGTTCATCATAAACTCTTTTTTTTAAGGTAAGGCAGGGATTTTAATATTTATGTGATGAAAGTCCAAATAAACCTTCCTCCAGCACAAACTGTTACAACTTTCTGCCCGAGCACTATTCCATCATCATGAACTCTTACCACAACTATTTTCTGCCTTTGTTAATTTTGATTTACTTCTAGCTACATCATTTTAATGATTTTTTAAACTGCCAGAAATGCTTTTAATACAATATAATTATAAAAATAAATTTACCATGTTATATATTTATGTATATGTATATATACATATATGCGTATGTGTATATATGCACACTTAGGTGTGTATATATATATAAAACCATATTAGAGGTAAAAAGCTAGTCTCCTATTCTTGATCCCATTTTTCCCTTTTCTTGCTCTGAATGGATAACCAACTTTATTAATTTATTTTTAATCTCTCCAGTACTTTTGAAGACAGATACAAGAAAATATTTGTATATTTCTTTTCCCCTCTCACTTACATAAAAGTAGTATACTGTACATATACTTCTGTGTCTGCTTTTAATGTACTGTATTCTAGATATCTTTCTCCATTAAAAAATAGAATTTCAATTTAATACCTTTGTAGAGGCATAAGTTCATAAAATATGGTGTACATTGTTAAAGTATACAATTTGATGTTTTCACAAATATGTCCATCCAGGAAACGACACTCAGTCAAGATAATGAACACATTTCAACCCCATGTTTCCTTCTAAGCCTTTGTTATGTATGTCTCACATCCCTCCTTAACCCATCTCAAGGCAGTCATGAATATGCTTCCTGTCACAAGGACAAATTAGAATTTTCTAGAATTTTACATACATGGAATTAGAAAATAGGTATAACTTCCTTCACACAGCATATTTATTTTGAGATTCATCAGAGATGCATGTGTTGTTACCTCAAGTATTTTTTACTTGTTTTTATTGTTGCAAGTATTTAGTTTTGTGAATATAAAGCAATTTGTTACCCATTCACTTCTTGATGCTTATCTGGGTTGCTTCCTAGTTTTAGCTATTATGATAAAATCTGTTGTGAACATTTGTATGCAAGTCATTGTGGAGACAAATATTTTCATTTCTTTTTGTAAAATACCTGGGAGTGGAATGTGGTATGTGAAATGTGAAATGTGGTTCATTTAGTAAATGTATACTTAACTTTTACAAAACTGATGAATAGTTTCCCAGAGATTTACCATTTTACATTTACACACTAACAGTTACTCTATATCATTGCCAACACTTGGAATGATCAGTCAATTTAATTTAAGACATTCTAATAAATCTGAAATGCTAACTTATTGTAGTTTTAACATGCATTTCACTAATGATTAATGATATTGTATATCTTTTTATGTGTATATCTGTCATCTATGTATTTTCTTTGGTGAAGTGCCTGTTTATATACTTTGACTATTTTTAATTGGGTTGGTTCCTTATAGTTTTGAGAATTATTCCTGACCTGAGTCCTTTATCAGATTATCATTTCCAAATAATTTCTCCCAGTCCTTTACTTGAATTTTCACCGTCTTAAGAGTGTCTTTGGAGAGAAGGAATTACTGATTTTGATGACCTCTAACTTCTTTTCTTTTCTTTTATGAATTCATGCTCTTGAGGAAAGTTGACAATGAACAATTTTGAATCTACCAATCCATGGTTATCTCTTTATTTATGTAGGTGTTCCTTATTTTCTCTCAGCAATGTTTTTCAGTTTATAGTATACAGATAGCCCCTGTCTTTTCTCAGATTTATCCACAGCATTTTTAAATTGTTAATGCTATTGTAGATCATATTGATTTTAATTGTCAATTTTTTGTTGCTAGCTGATTTTTATATTGATTTCTCATCTTACAGACTTGCTAGTCACTTATTAATCTTATTAGAAACTAGATTCCATCGGATTTTATACATCATGTTATGTGTGAATACAATTTACCTGCTTACTTTTCTTTTTTTTTTTATTAGACAAGTTGTAGGTTTACCCAAAATCATACATAAAATGCAGAATTCCCGCATGCCACCCTATTAGTAACACCTTCCATTAGTGTGGTACAATTTTTTAGAATTAATTAAAGAATTAATGAAATTCATTAAAAAATTAATGAATTTTTATAGTTATACTATTACCTATAGTCTATGATTTCACTTAGCGTTCACTGTGCTGTGCAGTCTTATGCTCTTTTTTAAAAAGCTTTTGTCCTAGTAACATATATAGAACCTATAATTTCCTGCTTTTAACCACATTAAATCTTAAAATATAAGATTTAGTGCTGCTAATTACATTTACAATGCTGTGCTACTATCACTATCACCCATTACCAATTACCGCCAATCCTAATATGACGCTGGTCTCTGGTAACCAAATTCTAGTTACCTTCACTCAAGAAAGGCCGACGCCATTTGGAACACCTCTGTCAACTGAGAAGGTACATGGCTGACATCTGCTGTTCCTTGTTCCTGGTTCCATTGCTTCCAGCTTCTGATGTCAGTGGTTTCCTCTCTAAGCATCTGTGGGTTTTCACTTAGTCCCTCCGAACAAAACTCTGAATTCTGGCTTGCCTATCTCATGGGAAGGCACATGAGATATCTGCTGGAATCTGCCTGTGTCTAGGCATCTGCTTTCTCTTTGGGACTCCAAGCACCTCTAAACATCTGTGTCTCTGTCATCTGTGAAGCAACTGTTCTCCAAATGTCTGCACCTGACATTTCTTCAAAATGTTTCCCCTTTAGAGGACTCCAGTAAACTAATCAAGACCCATCTTGAATTGGCAGAGACACAAATCCATCTAATCAAAAGGTCACACCCACAATTGGGCACCCCACATCTCTGTGGATATAATCTAATCAAAATGGTTTCCACCTTACAATATTGAATCAGGATTAAAGAACATGGCTCTTCTGGGATACATGACACTTTCAAACTAGCACATATGGCTTTCAACTATTTTCTCCCATTGAGTAGGTTGTCTATTTACTTTCATGATAAAGTTCTTTGATGCACAAAAGTTTTACAATTTTATAGGTTTCCTTTTACCTATTTTTCCTTTTGTGCTTGGCTTTTGGTGTAAACTCTAAGATACCATTTCCTAGCACAAGGCCCTGAATAAAAATTCCCTACATTTTCTTCAAAGATTTTTATAGTTCTGGTTCTCATATGTAGGTCTTCGATCCATTTCGGGTTACTTTGTATATGGTGTATATGGTGTGAGGCATGGGTCCACCTTCAATCATTCTCATATAGACATCCAGTTTTCCCAGCAATTTGTTGAAGAGATTATCTCTCTCCATTGAGCAGAATTGGCATTCATGTCAAAAATCAGTTGGCCACAAATGTGAAGGTTGATTTCTGAACTCTTAATTTGATTCCATGAATCTATATGTTTGTCCTTGTGCCAGTGCCATACTGTTTTCATTAATGAGACTTTGTAATAAGTTTTAATATTGGACAGTGTGATTCTTCCAACTTCATTTTTCTTTTTTAAGAAATTTAGCTCTTCAAAGACATTTAACCTTAATATAAATTTCATGAATGGCTTTTCCATTTCTGTAAAGCACGTTATTGGAATTTTGACTGGGATTGTGTTGAATCTATAAATCACTTTGGGTAGAGTGATTAACTTAACAATATTTAGTTTTCTAGTCCATAAACATGGACAGTCCTTCCATTTACTTAGGCCTTCTTTGATTTCCTTTAGCAATATCTTGTAGCATTTTTGTGTACAAGTCCTTTACTTGTACACAATCATTTGTTAGATTTATTTCTAAGAATTTTATGCTTTTTGTTGCTATTATAAATGGATTTTTCTTGTTTTGTGATACAGGAACACTACTGATTTTTGTTCATTGGGTTTGTGCCCTGCTACTTTGCTTGACTTTGTTTATTAGCTCCAGTGGCTATCTAGTGGATTTTTCAGGATTTTCTGTATATAGGATCATGTTGTCTGCAAATAGTGAAAGTTTTACTTCTTTTTCCCAATTTGGATGCCTTTTATTTCTTTTTCTTGCCTAATAGCTCTAGCTAGAATTTCCAGAGCAATGTTGAATAACAGTGGTAAAAGTCGGCATCCTTGTCTTTTTTCACATCTTAGAGGGAAAGCTTTCAGACTTTTACTTTGAGTATTATGTGAGCTGTGGTCTTTTCATATATACCATTTATCATGTTGAGTATGTTTCCATCCATTCCTATTTTTCTGAATGTTTTTATCAAGAAGGCGAGCTGATTTTCGCAAATGCAGAAAAGACATTTTCTGCATCAATTAAGATAATCACGTGTTTTACCCCTTTGTTCTATTAATATGGTGTATTAGTAATTGATTTTCTTATATTTAAACAACATTGCATACCGAGAAAAATTTCATTTGATCATAGTGCATAATCTTTCAATATGCTGCCACATTAGGTTTGATTAGAATAATGCTGAGGATTTTTGCATTTATATTCAAATTATACAAATACTGGCCTGTGGTTTTCTTTTATTGTAATTTTATCTGGCTTTGGTGCGAGGGCGATTTTGGCTTCATAAAATGTGTTAGGGAGTGTTCTATCCTCCTTAATTTTTTGGAATACTTTGAGCAGGATAGGTGTTAACTCTTCTTGGAATGTTTGGTAAAATTTTTCTGTGCAGCCATCTTGTCCTTTTTTTTTCTTTGTTGGTAGATTTTTGATTACTGAGTCAATCTCTTTACTAGTTATTGGTTTGGTGAACTCTTCTATTTCTTCTTGCATCAGTGTAGTCAGTTTGCGTGTTTTTGGGAATTTGTCTATTTCAACTGGGTTATCTGTAATCAGATTAAAGTTTCTGGTTAAAGGAAGAGATCTGTGATGAAGTCACACACCTTTGGAGTTTGAAGGAGAAGTTCTTTATGTCACCCTGGAACCAGCAAACTGCACCTGGAGCTGAGTTCCAGACCCCACTGCTGCCCGCCTTGAGGCTGGGGGAAGGAGGACGGTAGCTACTTCAGGGAGAGAGAAACTCACTGGTATTTTTTTTTTTTTTTTTGTAATTTACCAGCTTCTAACTTCTGCTCCTGCTTAGATGCTGCAGTTTTCCACTAGACTCGAGAGTTTCAAAATAGTTAATTCAGCCAGTTCCTGCCACTTCAATAGTTGTTTTGGTGGAGGGATTAATTACTGGAGCTTTCTAGTCTGCCATCTTCCTACAGTCCTTCTTTTCCAATGTTAATAGCCCATGAAATGGGGCAAGAATTTCTATTACAAGACTCAAGCAAAGTATTGGAAGTGGAATCCTCTTGTTTCTGATTCTATGAGGAATGTGTTCAATATTTTATTGTAAAGTATGATCTTAGATGTAGATTTTTTTATAAATACTCTTTATCAGGTTGATGATCTCGCTTCTATTCTAGTTTGCTATGGAGCCATCTTGTCACATTACATATTGATATTGTACTTTAATTCTTTTTCTGCATCTATTTAGATGATGTCATGCTCTATCTAAGTGCCTCTAACACTTAGATTCTGATATACAAAATGGTAGTAACATACTGATAATTGAAACTCAAGAACTAAATATTTTATTCTTTTTACCCTGTGCAGAATACATTCAACTTTAAAAAAAATAGTATTTATAATACTAAAATTCGTATTTTTTCCATATGGGTTTGTGATCAAATTATTGAAATGTTTTGTCACTGTGAATCCTTTGGATTACTACAAATATGTCAGGATTGTCAAAAGCTACTTATAATTATGTAACAACACTATTACTGATTTTTAAAAAATTTTTATTAATAAAACTAATCAACATACAATATGAACATTCTTTTTATTGCTGATTTTTAAAGTGTGGGAAAAGGATTGCATTAAAATTAGTTTGGCTCTCATGTTAGAAATGAGCAAATTTAAAAAGCAAAACCAAAAGAATCTTGATCACAACTGTTAACTACCAGGCTGCAACAGATTTTATTATTTAATACTTGCCTGAAACTTTTTGTATTACAAAAAGATAACAGCTAATCTGATGAAAATGTATGAAACTGAAAATACTCCAATACAGCCTCTTCTCTGTTAAATAATTAAAATGGCCCAAACCAAACTATATATTAAACAGAGCATAAATAAGACTATAAATAAATAAATGAAGAAAATACATACGGTACAACTACACATAACTCTATAAACATTTTCATGGTCAAACTAAGAAGCTGAAAACAGTTGGCCTGCATTTAACTCTACATTAAATAAACTTTAAAACCTCTGTTTTTCACATTTGATCTCGTCAAGGATAAGTGGTGTTCCTTTTTAGTTTTCCTTAGTCATATAAAAGAAATGAACTATGCAATCTTGAAAGACCACACCCAATCAATTTATTAGACTGGTTTCTGTTCAAAGTGTTGTCATGTCCAGTTAAATCTTCAAAGAAATGTGCACATAAGTGGGACACATGAAAAAAAATATGCTTATGGTCTTCATTAACCCAAGTCTAGACTTAGAAATTGCTCAGTTTGAGTTTTGATTCTGATAAAATGAACTCTCCAAAATACATGTAATTACTTTCAAGAAAATAAAAATTCTTGTTAGTGAGGATTCTAACTTAAGATAGAACTTTTTTTCTTTAAGTGGCTTATTCCCTTAAGATGATGTTTTTATTTGTAAAAAAACAAAACTGATATAGTTTGCTACATAAAATAGCTACCAGAAATTGCTTCTTCCAATAATAAGAAGTAATAATATGTGCTTTAAATTACATTAAGAATGTTTATTTTAAAAGGCTTTATGTGGGAGAGCTACACTGAGGATTCGTTTCTTTTAAGAAGTGCCTTGGTTGGGTGAGCTAAAATTCTTTCTTTCTTTCTTTTTTTCATTTCATTCTTTTTCCATGTGACTTTCCCGTTATTGCAGCACCATTTTGGTGAATTTTTTGCTTGTTTGATTTTTTTTTTTTTTGTTTGCTTGCTTGATTGTTTTTGGGGAAGTGCATGGTCGAACCTGGGTCTCCTGCATGGCAGGTGAGAATTCTACCACTGAACTACCCTCACCCTCCCCTGAGCTGAAATTCCTAACTCTGTGATTTTGTTCATTTAGGAAAGTATTTTAATCCCCCTAGGCACACTCTTCCTTTTGCCTTCCAATCTTTTCCATAAATTTTAGATAAATCCTATCAAAATGAGAGTGGCAAAGTAATTTTTAGTGAATCTCATTTGATAAGGTATTTTCTTAATTTTGACAACTTTGATTCTGCAGAGATGTACCCTCCCCTCTGTTCCTGGTTTCACCAAAGAATGCCAATGCCAATGCATTTCCCTCCACCTCACCAGGACAGTCTGTCCTTGGAACTGGGGATGCAATATGCTTCCGTTTGGTGTCACGCTCACTCCTGGGACAAAGAATGATGGGTGCAAAACAGAAACTCACATTTGAACAACTACACAATATTCGGATCGAGTTCGAAGAAGCATCTGCTCATCTGACCATTTTTAGCAGCTGCTCATCTGATGATTTTTTAGTGCTAAAGGAGTTTTAGGGTAACTATTTCTTCTTTGATTCTCCCCCATACTCAATATAATAAATCATCAAGCTCTTTTGTGCAGCCAGAAGTACCTCTCCTTTGCATTTTTGTACTCTTGAACTCAGTATTTTATGTTTTTTTGTTTGTTTGTTTTCTTTAGACAAATATAAAAAGACAAAAGGGAAATTGTTTTAAGGAGACAAAGTGTTCCAACATAGGTGACAGAAATGAACACAGCACCTGTATTCAGATGGACTTGGAACTCTGAATTGAAGCTCATACTCAGGTTTAACTTCAAACCTTCCAGCTGCACTATGGTACAGAAATATCCCATGGCCCTGCTGCCGTTTCACAGTCTACTCTCAAGAAAACAAAGGAAAAGCAAAAGCCACCTTCTGTTAAACCAACCTATTTCTCAACAAGTTCCATAGGATATTCCTTTGTTGGTGCCACTATTCCACCTCTACAAAATACAGCCTGTGGGCAATACGCACATACTGTACCTTTGTGCACCAGATTATTACATTTTGGTTATTTGATTTTTTTCTATTTTAAATATATAAGAAATTATAATCAAGGTAGTTTACAAACAACCTGTTGAAGATCTGGTGTGAAATAAAAGTTCTTTAAGAGTTGATGGTTACGTTACAACAAAACAAAAACATTCACTCTTTCACCCTCCCTAAGAAAGCATACAGGAGAAAAAATAATTTCTTGAACGATGTAAATTATACATCCTCATGTAGCAGGGATGGGATGATTAGCTCTGCTCTGGTGAAGTCCTTCTTGTTCCTGGAGGACTGCACCGGCAGAGGCAACTTCCAACTCTGTTCCTGAAGCCAGCACATGCCCTCGGAGACTTGCCTCATTAGCTTCTCAGCATTCAAACCCTGCTTCTGTTTATTGGACTGCTCAACCGGCTTCTTGGCTTGTTTCAGAAACTTCTGGAACCCCTCATCCTCTGGCAGAGCTGGTGGGAGGTGGGCCTCTCTTGGTGCTTTCAGCTCCTCCAGCTTCTGCCGCAGGCCCCTCAGGGCCTCCAGCCCATCATTGAGGTGACTCTGCCGGGTCAGAGATGCCTGGAGATCCTGATGTAAATACTGGACACTCTTTTACTGTTCATCTGAGGACAGTTTGGCAACTAGTTCTTCTGACTCTCAAACTGCACTGCTCCATGGAGTTTTGCAACAATAGTGACTTTTGAGCCAGGGTTGAACTGTCATTGTCACTCCGATTTAACCTGTGGATGCACTGGTTCTGCTGTCCTGGGGAAAAGGCCTGTGAACGTACCATCACGTTGCACCTCACAAAAGGGTGCCATGGAGAGCTCAGGTCACTGCGGTCTTTGGGGTGCACTGCCGTGTTGCCATTAACAGCTTCATTGGTATTTGTCTCTTTATCAACCAGGAAAGGTATTCTAATTGGTTTTCTTTCCTTCTCCTGTCGTCATTCACTTCAGACACACTAGTGCATGAATTTAAGTCTTCTATACAGCTATTGTCCTCTGGAAAATTAACTTCAGCCTCTTCTTCAGTCACAATTTCATCAGAGGCCTCTCTTAGCATTGTCAGCCAACCTTCATCTGGACCCCTCTGCTCTTCTTGCAAAGAAGGTTCCCCTTGCTTTTCCTGTGTCAATCCCTATTCTGCAGCCAAAAGCTCAGCAGTTGTGTTTGCTGACACTGCATCCTCACCTATAGAGTCTGCTGGTGGCTGGTTTGGTTGAAATACAAAATCCTCATTTTCTTCTTCCAACTTTTTGTAAGGCATTTGCTTGGAAGGAAGCAACTTATACCACAGAGTGAAAATCTCATTGGAAAATGGTAAATCTGCCAAGCATCTGAGCTCCAGCTGGGCATTCTTTTCCCTTCTGTTTCTACTGACAGAGCAGATATCTACTCTCAGTGTCTTCTGTTGTAAGGCTGTTTGGGAAATGACCATTCTGAATACATCACTGAATAAGATTGGTTCTGTGGCTGGATGGACTTTTGTTCGAAACAGATAGCTGACATCAGTTGAGGGGGGAAGTACTGCAAGCCTAAAATATATTTTAAAAGTATGGGGTATCAAGCAGGCATGAAGATTTTGGAGTTGTGCTATAGCCACGATGAAGCTTGAACTTTTCACATCAAATCTGAGTCCTACTGCACCCAGGCAGTCTCTACAATGGCCACACCGTCCTCACTGTATGTGACATCTTCCATTTCCCTAGACTGTTTTACGAAAGCTTCATAGACACCGCTGTATCCAGCTACTGACTCATCAGGTACAGCAGCAGACACGCAGGCCACTCTATCCCCAAGCACGTGGCTTACTCTTATCCTTGGTAAAGGTTTTTCCACATCTGTAGTTCCTTCATATAATGGCTCCCTAGCACATTCATTAAGGTCTTTATCCTTAAAAGAGACTGGGACGCTGTTCCTGAATCAGAATCTAGCAATATCTGCTTTTCGCTGAGGCCAATGTCTGCAAAATAGTTCATCAATTCAGTCCTCAGAGTCAGCAGTGAACTGTTGGAGAGGGGTGTCAGGAGAAAACATGGGAAATGGGCCTTCCAAAGCCAAGGGAGAGCCTGGATGGGACAAGGAGGAAAAGAATGACCTTGAGGACAGGGATGTAACAGACTTGGGGGCCTCAGTCAGTGGGGTAGTGTGGCCTGTGGCAGTGGCAGCCACCCACAGGAGTCAGTCGGGGACTTGACCACCTCATTGTCGTGGATGGTGGTGATGAGTCGAGAAGGAATATAATTGCCTTTCTCTTGCAG
>PVIY010016779.1:0-50923 GCA_004026745.1 Myrmecophaga tridactyla | reverse complement strand
AAGAGTGGTTGTTAAACTGGATTAGGTGACAACATGTCTCCACCCATTTGTGCAGATCTTGATAAGTTTCTGGAGTCTTATAAAAGAGGAAACATTTTGGAGAATGAAAGAGATTCAGAGAGAGCAGAGAATGCTGCAGCACCATGAAGCAGAGTCCATGAGCCAGTGACCTTTGGAGATGAAGAAGGACAACACCTCCTGGGGAGCTTCATGAAACCAGAAGCCAGGAAAGAAGAAGCTAGCAGATGATGCTGTGTTCGCCATGTGCCCTTCCACTTGAAAGAGAAACCCTGAACTTCATTGGCCTTCTTGAACCAAGGTATCTTTCCCTGGATGCCTTAGATTGGACATTTCTATAGACTTGTATTAATTGGGACATTTTCTTGGCCTTAGAACTGTAAACTTGCAACTTATTAAATTCCCCTTTTTAAAAGCCATTCTGTTTCTGGTATATTGCATTCCAGCAGCTAGCAAACTAGAACAGCCAGGAAGCATTGGTAAGGTAGTGGGGAAAGGGAGAAAGCAAAGGTGTCTAGTAAACCAATACATTCATGTGGGCCACTGGGGCTCAACCTACTGGAACCCTTGGGAGATGGAACAGAGGACGCCTTGAAGCTGCTCTATCTGAAAGTCTGGGAAGCTGGGGTAGTTACTGCTAACTGCCCTCATTATTGCCTGAGTTCTGCTGTTGGGGCTATCAACCACCTAGCACCTCTAGGTTGCCCCTCTGCCCACAGTCAGATGAAGTTTCACTCAGAGTCAAAGGTACTTGCAAGAAAGAAGCTACAGAATGCAGGGGAATGTCGAGCATTGAGGAAAAGTGGGTGGGATAGGGGTAGTGTCTGTATTGTGTTCTCATGAGAAAAAGCAACACCCCCTCTCAAAAGAAAAAAAAAGGAAGAGAGGAAAAGGAAAAAAAAAAGACTTGTGTTAAAATAAAGCTTGGAAAATGACTATATTCTCACTTCTTGGGAGGCCTCAACATCTTATTAAAGTCTCCAAGAAGTCTTATGGTAAAGAAAAGACTCTAATCTATTTACTTTATTTAACTGATGTTTTCTAGAAATATTTCATGATAGAATACTTATTTTTCAAGGAGCACCGAATATATTCTGTTAGAACATTGTGAGAAATGATAAAACTAGCGAAACAGGTAAAAATGTCCCCCCTTCCCCCTTCTTTTATGTGAAAGATGGCAGAATATATATTAACTGGGCTGCTTTAGGCACAGTTATACTCTAAGAATGGAAATCAGCAGTCAATTGTGGACTTCATACTCAATAATGAGGACTGCATTTCGTATTCCTTGTCTTAACACTACAGGGGTCTTAAAGACATGCATGCTTCAGTGTCTATGCTGCTTCGACAGGACCCAACAGGAAGAAAGAAGGCTGTCAAGAAGATCTTCAGACATGGACACACACAGCCCAGTGGGACATGTAGTCTTATGGGAGGGTACTTTGCAGAATCTGGGCTTTATTTCTTTTTCGTAGCTGGGAGGGATGGGGCATTTTGACATTTTGCTTACAGACAGAGAAAAATTACTGAAATTTTTTTTTTTTCCCAGAGAGAAATCACATATTGTCTCAGCTGTTTGTTAAAGGACAGACACATGAAAAATGGAAGTAAGTAATCAAGTTGGAGGCACAAACAATGGAAAAAACTGAGATCTAGTGCCCACAGAGTGTGAAGTGGTCTGTGCCTTGGGCCTGGCTGATTAGTCACCCACACAGGCCCTCAGGTAGACAAGTCTTCAAACCATGTCTCTGCCACTGTCAAACCACAAAGTTTGGTTTAATTTGTAGTGAGAACTTTTTAGCTATGGAAATCTGGTGACAATATGACTTGGCAAATCCAGGGAGATAATGTGTGGGAAAGCACTTGTAAATTGTAAAGTATATTATAAATCTAAATCCACAAGTCCACTGAAATCAACTCTGCATCCAATATTTGAAAAATCGAAGAAAGTAAGCTTCTGGCTTCATGTCTTTGTGGTTCTTCTTTTCAGCCACAAGAATTTCTTTAGAAGTGAAAGTCTATGACAGTGGGCTTCAAACTTAAGCATGCATCAAAATCACCTGGAAGGCTTATTAAAGCACAGATTGCTTGGCCTTCCCCTGAGTCTCTGGTTCCTAGGTCTAGGTGGTGTCTGAGAATTCGCATTTCTAATAAGTCCCAGGTTATGCAGATGCTGTTGGCCTAGGACAATACTTTGAGAACACTGTCCTGTAATAGCTTGGCCCTTACCTATAATTTAATGTCTCTTCCTTCTCCGCCCCCACCCCCAGCCAGGTCCCAAAACAAAAGATCCTTGCTAATCTATAGGCAATGTTCCTTATTTTCTCAAATTCTGCATAAATTCAGACGGTTTCATGTCACTGTTTTTAATATCGAGACGCGAAAGAGGAAATTCTAAATGAGTTTAATCACATCATGGAAAGTTGCTTGCAAAACATTGTGCAGGAATCAGATTCCTTAAGGGCCTTTTTTCTCCATGGAAAGAGTCAATACATTGTCACTGAACAACTTGATTTTCGCAGGTACAATTTATTTACAAGCAAAATCTAAGTCCTGCTTCCATATACAAGTAGTCAACAGATGCTCGTTAGTAAGGATGTGCAGGTGAAAAGAAGGCTATTTGTTAAGGAGCAGATGCTTCCATGTTCTTTTGCCAGATGCAAATCAAGCACCACCTGGAAGAAATTTAATCATTTGATATGTATTTAAAAATAGTCAGTCTCTGAATTTAAAATGTTAATTTATAATGATTATGACAAACAAAATGATTAGAAAATATAGATTTACTATCTTAGGGTGCCAGGTAATTCAGACTATGATAATATTGAATTACTTGTGTATCCGTACATTAAGCAACTAGACCCATGTATACCAAAATGAAAAAAAAAACCTTTAAAAAAGAAAACAGAAACAATGACTGAATAATAAATGCATAGATTAAAAACAATTTGACAGTTTTCAATGGTGATCGGAGTGAACACTGTATGTGGGTATTACCTTTCACTATCTAAAATAGTAGAATGTGTTGGATGCAAATATTTGAAAGCAATGGAAAAAGTTTCTTATTAGAATTGTTATTTTTTAAATTAATCTTGTCATTAACACTATTTTTTGAGGGAATCAAGTCATTTGTGATTGTCAATTTCTGAATTTCTTGATGAGTACAAGCTCATTTGTAAATTCATCAATTATAGGTGTATTTTTTTTTATAGTGAACAATTTACCAAAAAGAAAGCAATTTTTTTGTATAGGGAATTATTTCCCCTTCCCGAACTATTCTCAAACTATCATCACACAAATATGTCTTATATGAATGCAAGCAAAAGAAAACATATTTTAAGCAATTTTTTTCACCTTACTACCTGTCACTTAAGGGTTTGTACTAGTTCAAAAGTTGATCAACTCATTCATAAATGAGTGCTTAAAAAGTTCCATTCGTAATAGGACATTCAGAAAAAAATAATTTGGTTATAATTACATATATGCCTTTTCCAGATGAATTAAAAGTTGAGCTGAACCAGCTATATAATTTGATGTGTAACTAAATATTTCAAATCAGTGAAATTTACACCCTTGGTCTATTTTTACCAAGGGACTCAACTAGAGAGAAAGAGTAAATAATGAGTCCTGGATCCCTTTGTTAAACAATACTGGGACCAAGTGAAGATAACATAGCTGCTTTCTCCAGGAAATATCTGCTCCTGAAAGCTAAGACTGTGAACCATGAAAGAGCTTACTTATCAAGACCAACATCTTGCTCGTTGAGACTCATTTCGAGACCATCACCCAGTTATGCCCTCCAAGCTAAAGTCATTACATCACAAACTCTGCCTCATCCCATCCAGTTCTCTATTGGTAAGACATGCCTTCTCGACATCTCCCATCCTGAGCCCTATAAACACTCTGCCCTATTTTTCCATTTTGAAACATTATCAAGACTCAATCAGGTAATGTTCTCTCTTAACTGTCATAGACTTAGCTTTGCTTCCTCAATAGATTTTTCTGGTGGTCTTTTTTGGGATTTGACATGAGTAATCATCAAGGTGATTTCAAGATATATGGGGAGGAGGTAAAAAAGCTACTAATAGCCCTTTATTGCCTCCATCCCCCAAACATGTACCTATTTAACCTCTTTTATTTTGTTTGAGTAGACTAAAGTGAGGCTTCTTTAGGAAAATAGGATCTTTTGACCACCTAAGGAGGACTAGTTCCTTTTCTTGAAAGGATAGGACATCTCTTAATCTCCAGGATCAGATTTTCATCCTAAAGAACAGATTTTGTGTGAATAAAATAAGCCAATCAAAACTATAAAAATATTTAAAGAATAATTTTCTAAGCAACTAAAATAGTTTTAAAAAGACATACAAAGCGCAGCTTCCTGTAGAAGAATAATAACTATGAAGACTGACTAGAGTTGTGGAAAGAAAAGATCATAATGGACACACTCCTACATTCATAAGCCCAATTCCAGAGAGATTTTGAGTTTGCTCTGAAGAGCGATCACAGCTTTGAGCCGACTTGTCAGGTTCTCTCTTTTGAGGCTGCCACTGAGACTTCTTCCAGCTGTGGGATGGAAGATACACCTCATTAACCCACATACATAAAAGCTTATCACTGCCTCTTGAGAGCCTCTGTTATGCCTCTAATAGATATATATATATCCGAATCTCTGTAAGCCTCCAAGGAAAAACAGCGTATGTGTACATTTAAATTTCTTGCAAATACTCCCCATCTGCAAAACAGGCATTTCATCTTTCTCTTGCAGTAGCCGTAAATCTTCTGGTAGCAATGAACTGCTAAGTAAATAAGTAAAAGTCCCAAAGGAGAGTAAACCTTGGGAGTCTCACTTCTTCCTTGCTTTAATGAATACTTTTCCATGAAATCAAGCTTCTTTGTTTTTGTTTTTTTTTTTGGCATTGATTGCAAATTTTTATCGATTACCAAAAGCAATGAAGAAAATAAATCATAGAAGTCAGTCCCCTGAGCTATTGAACTGATAATAGCTCCTTATTATCCAATGTCCCCAAAGAAGCTCTCCTAAGGCCCTCCATCCACTGACCCTCTTCCTTTTCACTTTGACTTTCATTCTTCCTACCTGGGGTTCCCTCCACTCCTGAGATGCCTGCCAGTGTTCTCACTAGTCCTTCCACAGTTTTTACTTCACTCATTGTACTGTAGTCTTCTTTTCTCAGAACAGTCATTCCATCTCCCACGCTTTCTATAAAGCCTGATTTTATACCAAGAAGATTTTCTTAATGCATCCTCCTAAACTCTGACCACTGTTTTATTTTGTGACCCTCTTCCCCTCCCAACTTGGAACTTAGTGTCTCTTTCTACTTTTTTAGGTGGCCTTCCCCTTCACAAAATAGTCGGTTTGTATACTCGTTTCCCAGTTGATCATAATCTTATAAGGACGAGGAATGCCTTTTCTATTTATTATGTGTAGCTCCAGAGACTCCCAGATTTGCAAACAGAGACTCCCGGATTTGCAGTCAGCCTTTGAGAAAGGTTTTTTTTTTTGAATTATTTCTTCTCCTATATTCATCAAACAGGAACTTTATCTTGTGTTCAGTATATTTTGGCCTATTGAAAGTGACAGTAGCAGTATATCTCATCTCACATCTTCCTGAAAAATCAAATCATTTTCCCACTGACTTACATTATAATCTCAGAGACACTTTATCTCCATTTCTTATTGAGCTTCTATCGGCAAAGACTTCCTTACCTTCAAGTTTTTCTGGCTTCCCTTACTCTGGTAGGTAATCTGCATATACTTAAATGGACCACAGCAGTACCCACCTCAAAGAAACTGATGGTGGAATCTTGTGCAAAATGAACTAATAATTCATATAATCGCTCCCTAACATATGTGTTTTCAAATTCGTATTAGATTTGCTTGAAGTGGGATAGACTAAATACTCAACGGGCTGAATATGAAAAAAAAATAACTCTATGTACAATCTGCTGACAGGTTTTATGGCCAAATTTAAATGCTAATTTGAACAATATCTATTCTGTTGTTTTTTGATGGTCTTTATTAATCTGGAGAAGAGTGGTTATTC
This sequence comes from Myrmecophaga tridactyla, assembly GCA_004026745.1. Lineage (NCBI taxonomy): Eukaryota > Metazoa > Chordata > Mammalia > Pilosa > Myrmecophagidae > Myrmecophaga > Myrmecophaga tridactyla. The sequence goes on along the minus strand of PVIY010016779.1, from coordinate 44,843 downwards.
TGACTCAATTGAATTAACTCCTTTACAAATCAGAATCTTCTGTATGTCATGGGTGGGGGATATATGGAAATCATTTCAGTAACAATTTTATACTTCAAACCTTGACAATGAAAACATTACATCAATGACATCATAAAAAATGCTTCAAAACCAAATTATTTTTGTGTCAGGGTTACTCATTACAGCTCTAGCCATCATATGCTCTAGCCATCATATGCTCTAGCTATTCTGGTCATTTTCGGTTTCAAATATCTTGTCTCATTGTCTTCATAAGTACACATGTACTTGTCAAGCCATGTGTCCTGATTTTTGGTTCAGAAAATATGGTCAACTGTAATTACAGTTCTTCGCAGGATGAGGAAATGAGAATCCAACTCATAATCCTTTATTTCACAGAGGCGGATGATTTATTTCTCACCAAATGAGAATGGAGAAATTTCAAGGGCAATCTATCTAATTCTTTCCCTGCATATATATTTTTTGAAATTTTCTCTCATCAGGAAAAGTAAGTTTTCAAGAGGAATTCCTTAAAGATATTTATCTCTTGTGCATTCCCTGGCCTCTGATAGACCTTAAATAGTTACTCTAATTAGGCTCCAAGTCAATTTTCTAAATCTTTTCCCCTTGAAGCATCGCAAACGATTTTTAAGGTATTAATCATTATTTTGCAATCAGGTTTCTATTTTCCAAAGCAAAGCGATTAAGCGTTTTTATTTATTTATTTATTTGTTTGTTTGTTTGTTCTTAGCTTCACCACCCCACTTTTCACAGCATAATTCCAGCCTTTTTCCTTTCTGCTTTGTCTAGTCCCTTTCCCCACCGTCATGGGTTCTGGGCTTGGGAGACAACAGCAGTACTTGGGTTCAGCGTTAAACTGTGTCTGTTCTATTGTTAAGGTACTTTATATTATGTTGGCATTTTATATTGGCTAAGTGTCCGCCTCCCCCCCATTACACCTTCTGGTAAATAGGAGCTTTATGCAAAGAAGAAATAGTGGCAATATCCAAATTCTTATAGCTAATAGAAGCCAAGTTGAAGCTGTAAACTGTCTGAGCCTCTGCCTACAAAAAGTCTTGACCAAAAAGATTCTGTTATCTGTGAGCTGAAATTCAAGTTTTGTGGGCTTGGAGATGATCCAGTTGAGATGTGTGTGTGTGTACCCATACTCACAGTCATGAATAAAATGATTTATAAATATGAGTATTATTTAAAATGAGAAATACAATCGCAGCAAGTTACTGGAGACTTTTCTGAACTCTCTACAGACAATTCACAGATCTGCTTATGTAGAAATGCTTCTTCTCTCAGGGTAGAGTGAGGTCAGTTTGAATTGTGTTAGAAAAATCTCTTTGGAAGCAGGGTGGAAAATGATTTTTGGGGCTGGGGTGGGCTAATGCAGGGGTGCAAAGGGACAAGATGAAAGACAGGGTGACTGGGTAGGAGGCTATTGGAAAATTTAGGATGGTCTGAGTTAATGTAGGGTTACTGGGCCTGGGGAGGCATGGATGGATGGATGAGATGTTGAGAGACTCAATATCTACTAGCTAGTAATAATGGAACTGGGGGTTAATGAGGAGGGGATGTTAGAGATGACATCCAAGCTTCCGATATGACCAGATGGATGGTTGGGGGTGCCACCATATCTGGATCCTGCCTCCCTGCCTGTTTTCTACACAGAACTCTTCTCATCTGGAAACTTTCCTAGCATTTTGTTTATGCCTTTGTTCAGGCATATATCACATGGAATTATCACTAGTCTGTACATCGCCTACTCAATTGAGTCACTGGAGGTTCAAACCTGCACCTTACTCATCTTTTTATCTTCGGCACCTAAGTCAGGGCCTGGCACATGGTTGGTGGAATTGAATTAACAAATGGCAGGCACTGAGAGATGGTTGTCCTGTCTAGAGATGAAGATAAGGACGCAGATGAAAGTCACTTAAGGTTTAATTTCATCAACTCTTCTACTGAAAGTAGTAAAACCAGGCTTAATAAATGTGGCATAATCATATTATTAATGATTGTCATTTTGTGCCTGGTTAATGAAATGCCTTCATTTTATTTTTTCTCAAGTTGGCAACAAACAAGCATTCTATTTTATTTTTTTTATAGAACACCAAAACATGATCCTATGTGACCTTGTGTGACTGCACTAAACTCCAATGCAACTTAAATATATTGGCCTTCTTTGGAATTAAGAACTTCTGCTCTTTTTTAAAGTTCTGTAAAGCAAATGAAAAGACAAGCCACTATTTGGGAGCAAACATTTGCAAATCATATATCCAATAAAGGACTGGTATCTAGAATGTATAAAGGAATTTCAAATTCAATAATAAGAGAACAAATAACTCAATTAAAAAATGGAAAATGGATTTTGAACCTATATTTCCCTAAAGAAGAGACACAGATGGTAAATAAGCACATGAGAAGATGCTCAATATCAATATCATTAGTCATTAGGGGAATGCAAATTAAAACCACTATTTGAGATACCTCTATGTACCTATTATAATGGCTACTTTTTAGAATGAAAAATTAAAAACTGATAATATCAAGTGTTGACAAGTATGTAGAACTAGAACTCTCATGAAATGCTGGCATGAATACAAATAATACAGCCACTTTGGAAAAAAGTTTGGTTGATTTTTATAACATTAAACATACAGTTAATTTGATCTAGCAATCCTATTCCTCAGTAATTATTCAAAGGAAATGAAAACTTATGGTTTGTATAAAAACCTTTACATGACTGTTTACAGCAGCTTTATTCATTGCTCCAAATTGGAAACAATCCTAATGTTTTTCAACTGGTGAATGGATCTATATGAGGGAATACAACTCAGCATTATAAAGGAAAGATCTACTGATACTGAATCTCAAATGCATTATGCTAAGTGAAAAAAACCACACTGATATTTAAAAAAAAAAGTCAGCCAAGGCAAAGGAAGAAATCATGGCTTCATTTAGTTAGAAAATATCAAAAATTTCCTTGATGCTTCCTAACTCTCGTTATGCATACTTGAGTTCTTCATAATGAGAAGCAGGTCAAAATAATAATAAAACGTTTCCTGTCTTTGAGTTAAACAGTTGATTTAATGTTGACTTGATAATCCTCCCTATCTTTACTCATACTAGCAAAGCATTATCAAGAAAACAATGTTACTGGTTTAAAATGAAAGCCCAGTGTTCTAGTTTGCTAGCTGCTGAAATGCAATACACCAGAGATGGATTGGCTTTTAATAAAAGGGAATTTATTTTATTAGTTCTTCAGAGGAAAGGCAGCTAACTTTCACTGAGGCTCCTTCTTACGTGGGAAGGCACAGGGTGATCTCTGCTGCCCTTCTCTCCAGGCCTCTAGGTTCCAACAACTTTCCCCGGGGTGATTTCTTTCTGCATCTCCAAAACCTGGGCTGAGCTGCGTGTGCTAAAATGAGGTATGCTGAGCTGCTTGGGCTGTGCTACATTGAGCTCTCTCATTTAAGCACCAGCCAATTAAATCAAACATCATTCATTACAGCAGGTACGCCTCTTAGCCGACTGCAGATGTAATGAGCAACAGATCAGGTTCACATACCATTGGCTCATGTCCACAGCAACAGAACTAGGCACGCTCACCTGGCTAAGTTAACACCTGAACCTAACCACCACACCCAGGAAAAAAAAATCTACAAAAGTAATAGGCCTATAAATACACATACAGAAGACAGGGTGAGACAACACAGCCTTAATTTTTAGTAATAGAAAAGGAATAATCAATCACCTATATCTGATCCAGGTACCAGGGGACTCTGTAATGTGTGTTCTAACATTCTGGGATGACCCTTTCAAAGGTGTCAATGGGTTCCCACATAAAAGTGATAATAAGTGTTCTTTGCATTTGAATAGAGCTTTGAACTTTATCTCATTGGAACTTTACAACAAATTGTGGAATAGGTAGAGCAGCTCTTATCTCTATTTTACAAGTAGAAAACTGAATCTCTGAGGTTCCTGGGAGTCTCAGTGATGAGGCAGAGTGATAGGTCTGAGCCTTGGTCTCTTGGCTTTTAGGTTGTTAGCTACTGTTTACATTATATGTAATTAGCCTTACCATGGCAGTCAATTATGGGTCTTTCTCTCTAGCTAGTGGTTTCTCATAAAACATTTTGTACCTGTAATTTCTTCACCTTTTTGAAGCCTCCTGTGGAACATAAAAAAAGGAGACTAAGTTCAAGAATCCTTCTCCAATTTAAAATCATCTTTCTTTAAAAGCGAAATTGTAGGCTCTTCTGTCAATCAGCAAGTCTGTGATTAGCAGTTTCTGGACGTTAGGACTGAAAGAAAGAACTTTGAAAATGAAGGTGTCTGAGCCAGTAGGAGAAAACCCTGCATCTTAAATTTGAGTTTATCTCCCACAAAGCTGCTAGCTTCCTAAGGCATGTTAAGAACCAGTTGATATAGTGACTTGAACCAAAGTAATGACAAAATAAGTGTGAGTAGCAGCTTTTTCTGAGAACTGGTATCAAAAAAATGCCTTTTCATTCAGAAGGTGGCATGCATAGGGGTTAAGAAGACCGGCTAGGACAGTCAACTGCCTCAGTTTAGAGCCTGGAAGTGTGTGAATTTAAGTGCATAAGTTGACTTCACTGAGGTTCAGTTTCCTCATTTGTAAAATGTGAGTAATAATCTTTCCCTTATTGCTGTGATGGGGATGAAGTAAAGTATTCATGTAAAACACTTTGCACAATGCCTGGCCCAAAAGAAGCTTTCACAGTAGACGTTAATTCTTCTCCTTCTTTTCCTTTTCCTTCTCCTTCTTTTCCTTTGCCTTCTCCTTCTTCCCCTTCTACTTTTTCTCCTTTTCCTCTTCTTCCTTTTTCTTCAGCATGCATTAACTACCTGTGATGCACTGTGCTTTGTTGTAAATATAAATGATTCTAGTGCAGGTATTAACTTCTAACTAGCTATGCAGTCTGTCCCAGCATTGTCCTTTGTGAACAAGAGAGATGTTCTAAATGCACTCTACACATACCTGAACTATTGTTAGTATCACTGAGAAATCCTGCAGGCAAGGGAAGCCTGCTCTTATCAGTTTTTGTTTAATCTTTACTCTACCATGCTGGCCCATAGCTCCCAAGGTAGTGCTGATAGTTCTGATTGAAGCACGACTAATTTTTCCTTTTATACATTTTAGACTGCCTTTTTGTTCTGAGGAAAGATGTTGGATTCACAGGCCAGGAAGTTCAAACTTTCTTCTTATGGATGGGATCAGACTAAAAACTTAAAAAGCATTATGGATTAAGTTAGAGCTCAAATCCACCACTGACTTTGCATGCCAAGGGGGCAGGAAATGAGAAGACAGTCAACATCAGAGGACAGCATTGATGAGAATTCGAATTCCTTTAAAAACTCACTGACATTTTAAGCACAGAAAAGTAATCATATAGTCCCCGGGTGCTGCCTGTGGAGGCCTCTTAAGGAAGCATTCATTGGATGCCTGACATTTCTGTTGAGATATCTAAATTCCTGTGCCATTATCATTCTGATCATCTCATCTAGATTTCACATAATGTTGAGATTTAGGTGTCTTTGTGGACAACTTCTTGCTTATGGCTTTTGATTAATGAAGAAAGACATTTAAAATGGTTCTTCTTCCTTCAAGTTTCACGTAAGTCAGGGAAATTCTGAATGGCCAAAAGAGAGATAGTTGTCCAGATACATTTCACACAGTTTTCATCCAAGGGTGTACCCAGTATTCAAGTAGCTCTCTAAATATGTTGAGAGCCTTTGAAAATGTCAGACACACAGATGAATATATGAACTTTATTTACTTCCCTCAGGATCCCAAGGGGTTTCAAACATTAAGATGATCTAAAACCATATCTTAGTGGTTAATTTATCCAATGTCACACAGAACACAAGGGATGTAGCCCTCTTAGAGAATGTGAGGGGTGTGGAAATGTTAATCTGCACTAGAATATTTTCTGCAAGGCTATGTCATAACGACTACAATCCCTACCCTTTGAGTTCATTAGATGTTTCTGGTATGTATCTCTGGAAGGCCCAAAAATTAAATTTAAATTTTGTCTGTGGAGAACTAGTTACCTTAAACCATGATTAACCACTTCATGGAATGATTGATCAGACTAATTGTCAGAGACCACAGGGTCTTCTGTGCTTATTACATTCTGATGTAAATTGGATCCTTGGGAAGTGCAAATTTAGGCACAGCACTTGAGTGTTGAGTACAGGATAGTGGGGGAATCCTAAATAGGAAGAAAAATGGGCAATCCTAAAGGCAAGTTTCTGATTATAGTTTTTGAAAAATGGTCTTTGACTATATGACTCCACATTTGTGGTTTCAAATCTATTTATTACATTTCTCTCTCTCTCTCTCTCTCTCTCTCTCTCTCTTCTTTCCTGCATACTCATATCCATTCTCATTAATCTCAAGAGATGCCTTTTGGTTTACAGATACCATATAAAAGTTACATTTTTTCTGGGCATAGCAATAAGTTTGTCTATATCAACCTTTAACACTGTGGGTACTGAACAATTTAGCTCGTGGCTACTAATTGGAGAGAACTGATCCACAAGATTCAGGAAAAATCTTTTGGAAAAAGGCATTATTGTTTTCAAGCTTCTGTCAGTTCTTCAAAGCAAGCCTCTTTATGATGGAATTTAAGAAAAAAAGAAGTCCAGTTGGGTTTTTGAGGACTAATTAAGGAACTATTGGCTTCCTGAGAAATAACTTTCTCTTCCCTGCCTCATTCTCAGTTCCTTGAAAATTAGACTGAGTTTGGAAAGCAAATCAGAAAGCTGTTCCAACTGTGTTTTTGTTTGCGCTGTGTTGACATATTAAAGCCACATTGCTTCAATTGCTGGCATTGGAGCAAAATGGAGGCTTAGAGAGGGGGTGAAGTGACAAATACAAAAGGCATCGTGCCACCTTCATGTGAGAATTAAACCCATCACTGAAACAGTGCCCAGCAAAACTAACAAATACTGCTTATTAACTGGTCAGCTTTGTTCCTGGGGGAATAGAAAGCAAAAATCAAAATGAATAATGTAAGCATTCCCGATACTGTTCTGGCACTCCATGCTTTTGGAAAATAAAAATAAATGTTTATGCTGGCGAATTGTAAAATCTCCTACTACTTCCTTTATTCCATCTTGTGCTTTTAAATAGAACACATTAAGCTCACCAGGGGAAGCTGGCTCTGACACAGCACTGCGTCCCTCTTCATGAAATGAAAGCAATCTGTCTGACTAGGACATTGAGGACCAGTAATTTACTACCTCAGCTGTAATTTCAAATGCTTCCCCACTGCAGAGATTGAAGCCTTCTTTCTATAATTATAGTGGAATCAAAAGACTAGCACACTAATGTATTGAGCTATCATGCCAGCTATTTATAATAGTCACTTCTCGGCCAATATGTTTTTAATATATCATCTATACAAGGCTGTTGAGATCAATCCTGTCCTTTTTTTTTCTGTGTTTTTATCCCTAAAATAATGTCATTTCTTGAAGATTTAGAAGAACTGAAATAAAGAAAAGGAAAACCAACACCAGGCAGAATTTAACATACAGTCAAACCCAGTTACCTATGTAGACTTTAATAGAATTAAACTCTTTGAGATAGAAACTCAAGATGAAGTATCATTGATTACCTAATATTTGAATGACCTGCTAGCTTAGGAAAAGCAGTTGAACTTTGGGCCTCTCAGTTATAGGTGTATGTGAGTGTTGCCTTCTTTCATAGGGAAGAACCTTTGGTCCCCGTTGTTGTAGAGTCAACCAGTGGACACTACCTAGCGCGCATGCTTGGTGTACCTTGTATAACTCATTGTCTTATTCATCTAAACCACTAATCATGGTAGGATCACATCGATATGGCTATTTAATTTGACACACAATACTATTCTAAGTCTGAAATACTCTAAAATGGAAAAGGTAATAAACAACCGAAAATGGAAAATAACAGAGGTATCTATACATGCCCCAAAGAGTTGTTTGGGTAATCAAGGCCAGAAGACTCCTTATCCCTGCGAAGGTAGAAGCACTGCTCAATCTGCTTTTGTCCAAAGGACAAAAGTGCATCTTCCTTTTTCAGAATCAGGATTTCAGTTCCTTTTCCTTTTCATATACTAAAGTGGTAACTGTGTGTATGGTAAAACTGACACTGAAGAGCTGCTGAGATGACCGTAGCAGATAATCCTCCGTTCCTTGAATGTAACCACTTTTCTACTTCCTTGAATTACAGGCTATGAAATCTCAACGAAACACAGAACAATTTGCTTATTTTACAGATGAGAAAACCATAGCCCACAAAGTTTAAGTGACTTGCCCAAGTTTCTCAGCTTCGTTATTGCACAGCTTGGACCAAAGTAATGTTCTTTCCATTGCCATAATGCTTTTTTGTTATTCAATTTGTTGAGATTGCCCTCTAGGCATTGGTAGTGGCCTCCAGCTGCATCCATTTCTTTTCTTTCCTTTGTAGCATGCTGATCACAGACACTGAATGAGTCGTTTCTATTTGATATGGGAACCTCAGGCTGGATTTAATTAGGGATGTTTCTACAACAGAACAGACATGGAGAAGTGCCTCTTTACTGCCACTCTCAGTATAAAACATATTGCTAACTGTTTAAGACGGTTGAAGGTTATGACCTTTTTCTTTATTGGCAAAAAGTTCAGATAGTCACATCCTGACTTATGTCATCTGTGTTCCCTTGCCTGATTTGGAAATTTGCTTTTAGTATTTTGATCTTAGAAATACTAAAATGTCTTAAATAGGTGCTTTTCTAAAAGTTTTGAAAATCATTAGATGCTCTAAATTTCACATAAGCTATTGATAATTGCCACTTTTTTAATACCACTCTTTTATCTTCTTATATAAGCTATGAAACCTGTATAAGATTTAGGTATTTTTTTAATGTTTCATCTTCGTATACCTTTGGCTTGTTGAGAAACCCTAAAATAATGAAAATCTCTAGATTAGACTGGTGGAATGAGGGAGGGATGGTCAAGTGGAAGAATAATTGCTCAAGAATCCTGATATCAACTTAATTGAACAGATTAGTTTGATGGTAGTTTTTTTTCATTGATGATTTATTGATTCCTACACACATCAAATATTTTCAAATAGCGTACTATCTACAAGGCAATGTTAGTTGCTTCTGGAGAGAGAAAGATAAAATATTGCTGCTATCTTATTTTATTTTATTTTTTTACTGCTGTTATCTTTAAGACACTTGTAGTATAGTAGAAAAGACATTAACACTTATAGCTATCATAATAAACAGAGGTGATATAAGACAAGAACAGATAAAGTGCTAAGAAAGATCAAGAAAAGATTCAATCTACTAGAGATAGTTAAAAATGGGTTTGATGATGGGATAGATAATCATGAATGAAGAGGTAAATTTTGACTTGTGGAATAAATCCAACAAAATGGGAGAAAAGGATCAAATATCTCAAAAATTTCCATCTATCTAACAAACCAATTACTGCTTGTCTATAGTAGAATAACTCAGTTATAACAATAAGTTTTTCTGACACAAGCACATTTGTAAGGCACTATATTGGTATTTACTTTATGAAAATGTTTATTGATCACTCATATTTGATCTGACATACCTGTATCTTTCTAAATTCAGCTAAGAGAAATTATTGATCAAAATATCATTGCTACAAATATGCATTGCTACACACTGTAGGTAACAAACAACATATAACAAGATAAATTGAAAAACTTAGTTAAATTAACAGAAATTTATATTTAACAAAGAAGCAGTAAAATCATGACTAATTCAAACTATTATTAATGTGCATTTCTAATAAGTGTTCCTCTCACAAACTGAAGGAATTCCACTTATCTGTGCATGCATATGTTTATAGGCACTTTATAACAGCCAGAATTTAATGTAAACACATAATTTCAATCTTTATTAACTCTACAACTCCAGGCTTTAGTGAGTTTTATGACTCATGTAGTAGTTTACATGTAAATATATATTTACACATAAACATAAATGAAAATCTATAGAATAAATTGCATATAAGAACCAAAGTAAAGAGAACCCATAAAAAAGACTCTCACATTTCCCAACAGCCCAGCAACTTACTGGGGAGTCATCCCAGAGGAGTGATATTTAGCTTCAATAAGGGTGAACTCATTATTTCACAAAGGATTTCATTCCACCATCAGAGAACCTCCAGAAAGGTTTTCTTATATTAATATTATCTCCCTCTTGGTAAAATCTACCCATTGTGCTCTGCTCTTCCTTCTGAAACCCCACAAGGCACTAGATTCTATTTCTATATGCCACCAATTATTTGAAGACAATTAATTGCTCTTATTCTCTTCTTTAATTTGTTTTTTGGGGGAAGAGGGTTGAAATTAAGAGCAGAACTTTGTATTTCTCTTTATGTTGCTAACATTATGTTGCTAAATTTTTTACATTATTGTAGCCTGAAGAAATGTTTTTACATTCAAATTGTAGCATCTGCTGCCTTAAATATATTTCGTAGGTTTGTGTGTCATTCATGAATTTGTGATCTATTTCCATATCTTAAAATATTGAATGAAACAGGACCATGAACAGTGCCTACTTTGACTTGCCATTTTACGTCATTTTTCCTGTAAATAGCAGTCTCTGGTTTGGTCATTTGAACAGATACAGTAGCTTTGTATTATGATCATATAAATGATTACAAAATAACTTAGGCTATAATTAAAAACACACTTCATCATCTTGCCCTCAAGGAAAATAGTCCATCCAAGAACTCAACAAACATATTGAGCATCTACCACATGCCATATAATGAGGCTACTGAGATGAATAAAATGTAGTGTCTACACTTGAGGTACTTCTTTTGATACTCCTTTGGAGAAAAGGGATCAGAGACAGATCATTTCAAAATATTATGTTAAGTAAAATGGTAGAACACATAGGGTAAAAAGGGATGTGGTGGATGAGAAAATGACTATGATCATAATATCTTCCATGGAGAACTTTTCAAAAAGTTTAGTAGGAATTAACCCACATAATGGAGAACTGCAATCCAGATACAGGGGATCATATGAGTAACGGCCAAGGTCTCAAGCAGCATGGCATGTCAATGAGGTACAAGAAATTCCATATGCTGGAGAATCAAATGTATTTGGTATGGTGGGGTATGAACAAGGTGGGTTCCAGATCAGGGAAAACCTTGTTTATCTGAATGAGGATTTTGGATTTTATTGGGAAGAAAGATAAATTAGAAGATAGAATAATGTAGATGGAAAATGATGGAGGCCATGATTACAACAGCCTCTTTTTTTTTGTTTTTGCATGGACAGGCACTGGGAATCGAACCCAGGTCTCCAGCATGGCAGGTAAGAACTCTGCCTGCTGAGCCACCATGGCCCGCCCTGCAACAGCCTCTTGATCTGATAATCTAAAAACATCCAAAAAGGAAATTTGTTCAGCATAGCTTCTCCTTTGTAAATCTTTACAATCATTTTTGTCTGCTTAAAGTGTTGTGAATGATCTGTTCATGATCTTTTCTAGGATTTTTTCTGAGATTGATATTATGCCCATTAAACTTTAGTTTTTAGAATATATACTCACCTCTTTTTTTGGAAATAAGTACTCATTTGATTAGCTCTAATATCTAGAAAATCTGTCCATTCTTGGGGTGAGGGCAGAACATTCTATACAAAAGGAAAAGTAAGTTTGAAAATTTGGAGTTATAGTTTGCATTATTTTAAGGAGCTATAAGGCAAATACAGCTGAAGTAGAAGCAGAGATGAGAGGACAACAACTGAAAATACAATAAATCATGGAAGGCATCGCAAGTGATTTTAAGGCTTCATAACCTTACCCCAAGGGCAATATGACACTACTGAGGGGAACTATGTAGAGGAAATTCAGGATTGATTTTATACAGGGAATTGTATGGACCAGGGATTAGTGGTATAAGAGAGGATGAAGGACATCAAGGTGAGACGTCGTAGCTGTAGTCGAGGAGAGAAATGAGGTGTCAACAGTGGGAGTGAAGAGCTGTGGGCAGATCTGAGAGCTGTCTAGTAGTCCATGTCACCAATATCAGGTGATTGACAGGGAGTCAATAAGATTGAAGTATAGAGAGTGCCATGGTTAAGATCAGGCTTTGAAACCAAAATTTTGGGATTTGAATGCTAATTCTACCACTTACTAGACTTTCAATGACATAACTTGTTCTCTCTCTGAGTCTCAGTTTTCCACAGCAGCAAAATAGGATATTATATCGCCTATTTCATAAAGTAGTGAGGATTAAGTGTATAAAATTATTTAGAATAATATCTGGCAGAGAGTAAGTACTTAATAAATGCCAGCTATTACCGGATTGGGGAAGGGGTTGAGGAAGAGAAATGTCAGTGGTGGCTCCTGGGTTCTTAGAGCAATGGAGTAGAAGGTGGTGCTGTGTGCTGGTAGAGTCATCAGTGAAGGAAGAATGGTTCTATAAAATGGCAAAGTTGAGTTTGTGTCATATCTAGTGTGGGAGATTTAGGAAAATTTATGTCAAAATGTCAAGTAGGTGGAGTCTTAAAGGACAAACAAGAATTATCCAAGTAAGGATGGGTGGAAAGCATTCCAGGTAGAGGGAGGGAATGTTTCTAAGAAATAACAGAGATAAAGAGCAAGTGAACCCTAATGTAAACAATGGACTATAGTTAATAATATAATTATAGTAACATTTTCATTAATTGTAAGAAAAGACCAAACTAATGCAAAATGTTCTTTGTGGGGAAAACCGTGTTGTGTGTGTGTGTGTCTGGTGGGGGGGAGAAGACAGTATATGGGAACTCTGTAGTTTCTGCATGATTTTTCTGTAAACCTACAACTACTGTAATGAAAATATAAATAAATTAAAAATGAAACAAAACTTAATAAAAATATATATTTGGGAGGCTACGGAAAATAATATGGCTGAATGATAGAGTATGTCATGGGGGAAGCATTTAGGGAGGATGGAGGAGTATAATGAGAGATGAAATTGGTGGGGGAAGCAGAGCAAATCATGGAGAACTTTATGGGCATTGATAGGACTCTGCTTGTTATTCCAAAGTGGATGGAGACTCACTGAAGAATTTTTAGCTGGGAGTAATTAGACCTGTGTTTTAAATAATCTTCTTGTCACCAGAGTTAGTTACCTAAATGAGGAAAGATGAAGACTTGAATTACGGTAGAGCTTATAGGGATGAAAAGGAGTTGAGATATATTAAGGAACTATAAATTACTAGGACCTGTTGACTTAAAACATGGGAAAAGGAGAGAGAGGTTTTGGGGTTGGGAAAGTGGGTGGATTTTGCTGATATTCATCAAGAGGAAAAATATAAAAAGAGAAGCCAATTTTTGTAGTGGGGAAAGATGGTGAGTTCAATTTTAACACTTTGAAGTATCTATGTAAAATAGGTAGTTGAACGATGTATAGGAGTTGGGGAAACATAGGTTATACAACATACAGCTTTTGAGTATTGAATCATAGTTTTGAGTACTACTGAATATCTGCTACTCTGCTGGCATCTTATTTAAATTTGTGTGTTAAAATCTCAAGCTTACTTCTTTCTTACTCAGTCTTTGTGCATTTATCTAATAGCATTTTTTTCACCTGTGAATTAATGGATACTTTCTCTACATCTTGATCCTACATCTTGAATTCTGAGCATCACTGTGCAAATTCCAAGGAAACACAGGGGTGTAAAACATGGTTCCTGTCCTCTGGGAGGTGACAGTTTAGGATGGGGAGCCATAGACATTAACTAGTAAAAGCTGCAATAAAAGGCTATGATTCTACGCACAGTAGAACTTTGGAACTCAAAGAGTCTTTGTAGAGGCTGAATGATAAAGAGGCCTCTCCTGGGGGCACAGGAAGTGGGGATAAAAGAAGATGATATCCTAAGAGGCTAGAGCAGCATACACAGGCAAAAATATGAACCCGGATGACATGTTCAAAGAGTATAGGGGGCACGGCAAAATATGTGGCTGGATAAATACTATAAAAGTTGGTGGGTTTTGTGTATTAGGACAAAACATTCTGATCTTATCATAACTCACTTATATATCCCTATCCCTTAAAATAGTGCTTAATACCTGGTAAGCAGTTAATAAATATTTATTGAATGAAATTATCTCTCCCCATAAACATCTGGGTCAAAGATACTTCACTTATTTCCAGGGTATAGATGGTAAAGCAATCTGTGGGAAGGCCCTGGTAAGTGGAGGCAAAACACCTTCAAAGGAGATTGAATACGTATGTTTAGAAAGTTCAAGGAGGAATTGGGAAAGAGTGATGTCTTGAAAGCCAAGGGAGGAGAGAGTTTCAAAAAAGAAAGAATGAACAACAATAGCATGTGTTGTGAAGGGGTAGCAAAGTCAGGTGTGATGAAAAAAGTCAGGTGTGAGGTCACTGTCAATCTTTGAGAGAGAAATTTCTATATATTTATTGTTTAATTTATTATACCTATTTACTAGTTGTCTGTGCATTTCCCATGCAAGTGGAGACCTTATTTTGTTTATGGCTATATCTCAATTAGGTATTGGCAGTTATTAGATGCTTAGTAAATATTTGTGGAATAAATGAATGATTAAATATATTTCAAGAAACAGTAAGAAAGGAAATATTCCTTCTGGGAATGACTGGGAGGAATAACTGCCATTAAGAACAAAGTGGAGGTCTCACCCTTGAGTGGGAGACTTTCCTCTGAGACTAAAGCCAATAAGGCAATTATATTCCTGTTCTTCTAAAGCCTTGAGAAAATTTATGGATGTTTTAAATAAGCAATGTAGAGAAAAGGAAAACATTATTCGCAGGCTGGCTTTAATAGATTATCTGAGCTATTTTCTTCCTGAGATTTACTGATTTATTTTGTCACATATTTATTTAAGGTAATGTAATGGAAGGTAGACAATATTTGTTTTAATCTGCTTTTTTTGTTTCCTAGCCAAAAATTACTATCTCTAGTCCTCAATTGCCTTATCTGTGAGAAGGGATAACAGTTTCCCTTCACACAAGGGAATTAGAATCCCTTTCCTACTTTTTACAAGAGTGGGAAATCTTTGAAATATTCCTTAGGATTTCCCCATATTTTAGAAAGAAAAAAAAAAAGAAATGAAAGGGTGAAACATGGAATACATTAAAAATAAAAACAAAAGAATTTGATGCCTTATTTTTTTCACCTGTGTAGTCCTTTTTAAAAAAAAAAAAAAGTTCCAGTCTCCTGAGCAGATGTTATTATAGGAGTTGTGTGAATATTCTATGTTTTTTGGATATTTTGCATAAATTTGGAGCTGAAATGTGAAGAGATAGGGTCTGATCTATGGAAAGGAAAATGTGTAAATCAACCTTCTGTGTTTGTGCTTTATCTCAAGATTTAAAGACCACTAGGAATGAGTCACAGAAAAGCTTCCAAAAATGGCCAAAGAAATTTATATGAATCTTATAGGCAAAAAACAATGATCTCTATTCACTCTAAAAACACTAAAATTTTTGTTGCTCCCAAGATCTAGGTGAAAATCATTTGTTTTAGAGGCAGATAAAAGTCATTGTGAGAAAATTCTCAACTGTTTTGAAAGCAGTGAAGACACTTTGCATTTTCAACAAAAGAAATGCATTTTGAAGGTGAGAAATTGTCACTACACTATTAAAGAGAAACATCTGCAAAAGCAAAACACCCTTTGAAGGGGGGCAGGGAGAGAGAAAAAGAGAGAAAGGAAATTTCTTCAGTCAAAACAGGAAAGATCTGTATTAGGGTACAGATGAGGATGGAGGAGCACATGACATGCAGTGGTCAGCAGACAAAGGTCAGCAACCTGTGCGAGATGGGCAGTGAAGTGGAAGTGCTATGAAGACGTGGCAGGAGGCCCAAGACCGGAAGCATGGAAGGGGAGCACAGGTTGAGTCACAGCTAGGGAAGGAGAGGAGGCCAGAGTTTTGTCAAGGTCATAATTTCACCCTCTAGGCCTTTCCCCTCTGCTCTTGGAGTTTGTATTCATTACAGACAGGGTCCCTTTCTAGCAAGGAAGCTTCAAGCCCTGGACGTGGGTGCCACAATGGAGACAGTGCCACGTCTTGGACTCTTGAAGGTTTTCAGAGTCCTGCACTGTGAATGCATTCATAAAACTTCCCTGTTCTTAAAGTATGAATTTAATGCTCCTGAAAGGAATCCTAACGCTGCCTGATTGACAGCCTGGGAAATTGAAGCCCCCTAACCACGGTTGGTGAGTGGTTATTGCTCCTGCTTCCATGGAAACGAACATAAGATTGGGGGAAACAAGGTAAGTGTTTTAAAGACAGACTTCTTTTTACAACTTTCCCTTGCCTTATCCTCTTCTATCTGACCGCTGTTCCCATAGCAACCAGATCAGAAAGGCCATCAGCAGTTTGAACTCTTATTTGCACAGTGGATTTTTTTTTTTTTACCAAGTATGAAGCAATACCAGGCTCAGCCAGGAGAGGCAAAGCCATTTTAGATCAGATACACCTGAGTTATCCTGAGGGGCGGTTAGAAAGAAAACCTTCATAAGGTTCTTGGATGCTAAGGCCCTCTATTCTGTAAATGAAATGTCAAATGTTATATCCAACTGGGGAATCCAGGAGTGTGTGTGGCCATATTAAATTCCCAAGCTCTGGTCAATTTAGAGCTCACAGTAATTTCCTTCCTCAAAAATCAGAGCTAAAAGTATTGGGTTATCTACAGGTTGAAGAATAGTAATCTTGGGGCAAATCATAGTAATTCTCACCAGAATGCTTACCTCGCATACTTGATCAATAACCTCAAGCATCCTTTTGTTGTTACATGAGAGTACATTTCAAGAGATTTCTAGCTCTTTTTTTTTTTTTTAACAATTGTGTGAACTTAGGCAAGTCACAGCTTCTGTGTGAACTTTGATCTTTCTCCTGTGATAAGTGGGGCTGATAGTTTTTCTTTATTGCACAAGGCTATTGCAGTGATCACATGTGGTAATATATATAAGTGCACTGACAAGTAGCATTTAAATATGTGAGGCTATTTTCTTTTAATAAAAATATGTAGACCAAAATAAAATGCCACCTTCACATCTCTTTTCAGTTGATAGGCATGATGCTTAATTTTCAAACAACTTTGAACTATTTTTCTTAGACTTAAATATAGATCAATTCCATATGTTAATTTTATGCTATATTTAAATCTAATCTGGGGCTTAAATGGGCCACAGATGCCTTTGAAAATCTGATGACAGGTATGGACCGTCTCTCCAGAAACATTCATACAAGTACATGTGCACAGTGTTTTTCACACAATTGGAGGTGGGTCACTAATGGACCAAAGCTCATCCAAGGAGAGAACTTCATTGGAGGATTTAAGAATTGTTCATGTGAGATAAATTATGGCAAGTTAAGCTCTCTATGTTATGATGTCTCTGGGTTCAGTTTCCCTAACTGTTCAATGAAAATGCCAGTTCAACAAAGCCTTCAAAAAACCTTTATTGAGTACCTTTGAGTAAAGTTCTTGGGGGGGGTGAAACGTTAAATAACTTATCAGTGCTGCTTTAACATGCCTACATCCATTCACATATGCGCGCTAATGCTCCATTCTGATTCAAAAATATTGTGCCATGTTACAAAATCTCTAATATGCAATTTTTCTTTTTCTCAGAAAATCGTGGTAAATACAATTGAACACCAGTAAGCGATATAAATGTGTTGGGGCTTTCACTTCCATTTCTTATGCTGACTTTTGACATAGGACATAAATGTTTCATTGATTGAATATAAGTGGAGTTATGAAGCGCAATCCCTATCTGTTCCTTGCTTTCTTAATATCCATGTTCAACTTAATATCTAGAGTCTAATTATTAAATTTATAGGATGAAAATATTGTATCTCTGTGCCTTTAACATTGTTATTAAAAAGAATTTAACTTCAAGATATGAGATAGCATCTTCAGTAACTGAATTCTTTATAGTGTTGGCCATTAGACTAGTGAGAGAACTAAAATATGGACCATCAGGAGGAGGGGAGAGACCTGCAAATGGATGGGCCACAGAGCTGAGGAATCTAATTGGGGCAGTAGAACTATGCCCAAAGGATAGGCCAGCAGTCTAAGACACAATGCCCAAATGAGTGGTTAAGAAACATGGGTCTAGGGGGGATATGTTTAGTGAGTGGGTCCATGGTGGTCTCTGGGGAGAGGCAATATTTGTTATGTGGCTATGGTAGCATCTCAGTTGGAAGATAATCTGTCTGGATTGAAGAAGGGTACTCGGTAGTATCTGAGGTTTGGAACCCAATTCTTATGGAAGGTGTTAGGCAAGAAGTTGGGGACCCAAATCAAAGAGACTATGCTTAGGACAAGGACCTGGAATGTAGACCAGAGTCCAGACAAGCTACTTTTCATGTGGGCTGTGAGCCACGGATGGGACGAGGAAGAATCATTTAAGTTTGATTGGTACATTGGGGACCTTGTAGTAGTATAGTAGTGAATGACCGAGGAGATAAGAAGTTAGGGACAGCAGATTCCTTGCAGACTGGGGAGCTGGAACACCTAATACACAATCAGACTTGGTTTCTTTTGGCTCAGGGCCTGGGTAGCACAAAGACTTTTAGATGCAGAGCTTTGATACCTGCAGCTGAGAAGGGCACGCATGGCAAGTTGTATTTCACAGCCTCGTTTTTGACAGAAACCTTAGTTCTTGAAAGGAAGCAAAGTACAGCATACCAGAAAGAGTACTGAACTCAGAGTCTTGCTCTGCTTCCATCATGAGTTGTTTGAATTTGGTCAAAGGATTTTACCTCCCTCAACCTTATCTGTTAAATGAGGATAATAGTCCACATAAAGGGTGATGTGGGTATTATTTTTAAAAGATTAATATATAAGTATTTTACATTTTGTGCATATGACTATTTTAGGGAATATAGAGTTAACTCCAGAAAAAATTATTTTAGTAAAAAAAGTTTATATTCACTTTCTTTCCACCTGTTTCTTAAACCAGCGTCGTTACACCCAGCTTTTCTCTGCTATTACACAGCCAAGAATCCTTTACTGTGTTGACCTGCATGACTTGCCCTATGAGGACACTGATCTATAATCTAAAATTCTGAAATGACCTCTTTCCACCCATGAAAACGCCTTTTAACTCAAAAGTACTACTTCACACCAAGGTTCTTGGCTTGCTTCATTGACTTTCTCAAGTAGTAGTACATGGCTGTATGGCTTGTGCTCGTCAATTATGTTTCCAGGCCTCAGTTTTTACAGCTGTAAAATGAGGGTTAAAACAAGTAGCTGTGCAATAATAGAATACTAACATTTAGTGAGGCTAAAGCAGATAGCACTTCTAGGACTGCACACTCTGTAAAAGAGAATATTCAGAAAGGGCATTACCCTCATCTAACAGAATAGTGTCTAATGAAGTGTCTAATGATGATTGATAACATGAACTCTGGTGCTTACCTGCTTAGGTTCAAATCCTGGATTTACCCCTACTAGGTTTGCAATTTGCTTAACATTGGTGTGTTTTAATTTTATCTTCCTATAGGTATAAGAATATAACATTTCACTCAGGGGATTGGTTTGAAGATAAAATGCTTGTAAAGTGCCTTGAACTGAGGTAACACAGAACTTGCAGGCATTTACATGCAGATTGGAGGTGGTACCCCTGGAGAGGGAACCAAAGCACATAAAACATAATTCCTGCCCCCCTCCCCCAGTTAGCTGGGGAGTAAATGTTAACATTCCACATTTTCCCGAGTTCCTACTATCAGACTGGCTCAGTGCTAGGCATTAATGATATTGAAGTGGAAGGTAGAATCCTGGTCTCCAGAAGTCTCAATCTTTGGCATCAGGAAGATAATTCCATGCAACTAGAGAAGAAAACATGGTGGGTGGCGAGAATGTAAAGTAGGAGTGAGAGCGAAAGGCAAGGAGCCGTCTCTCAAAGAGATTTTACGGGAGCTGAGATTTGAAGGGGAAGTAGGTGTTGGCCTGATTGCAAAGTTTACAAGCATGATTTGGGTGGGTAGCCTGCCTGGGTAAAGGCAGGGGGGAAAGAGGAGCATGGAGCAAGAATAAAAGAAGCAGAAAACAAAAGCATGTATTATATAGAGCTATACGATAGAATAACTCAAAATACAATTCAGAGGAGGATTCAGAGGAGAGTGGTTTAAATGAAAGCCTCTAGGGGCAGGTTACCTGGAGAAAGGCTATCTTGAGCTACATCTAAAACTTTAAGTAAATCTGGGCAGATGGAGAGGAGATCACTTCACAAGAGGGAAAGAAAGAAAAAGTAGAGGCTCCACAACTAATTGTTTATAGACAATAATACCATCCAACAGATCAATTTGCTTACCTAAGGGATATATTTTGCAACTGATTTACTTGTATCAAAGTTGAGAAAAAAGTGATTTATCAGGATGCACATTTGAAGGACATGCAATTCATTCATTTATCTAGAGATGGTTTAGCTTTTCTCTCAATGTCAAGACAAACCATCAGAGAACTGCCTACTAGAACCAGGTTTGGGCCCTCCATGGAAGTGAATTCACTTTATTGCTTTCTGGATTATTCCCTCAGTTTGCCTGCAGGGAAAATACAAGAAGTTATTTATAATACTCACTGATACATCCATTAAAGGGATGCAGTGAGAACTTTATATCCCAACCTTGTCAGTATTCAATGTGCGAAAACTCATATATAGCCCTTCCGCAGTCTTTGTTCAAGGTTTCTTTTAAGATACTGGTACACATTTTTTTTCCATGAAAATAGTAAGTTCACCTAATTGTAATATGCTCAGATTTTCCATTTTGCTTCAATTTGAGGAGCCCAGAGCTAAATTTGTGGCTCAATTTAGGACTTGTATTTCTGTGGGTTCTAACTTTCACATGGAACGACCTTTCTATTTTATCTAGGTTGTTGCTGGACATGATTTTAGTGTATTTCTTTTTCTAGTTTGTTGCATTATAAGCATTCCAATAAATGACTTCAATAGTATAAATTGTGCTGGGCTAATTATTATAACTAAGACCTCTAAACCTATAGTATACCTTTTTCTTAAATTTTGCTTCCTCTCTTGTTTTGTTAAAAATCCTGTTTTAAAATTTTTTTAAAAGGATTTAAATTATAGATTCAAATAATGGTAAAAATAAAAGCAGAAAATAATCATAATTTCAAGATGGCATATTTCAACATTATTTTCTGGGGCAGGCAGCATAGGTATTTAGTAAGTTATTTCTCTAGATACCATTAGGTATAGGTCTTTCAGGATCTAGATAACTCTACTAGTGAAACTACCTGGCTCTAATAGTGTAATAAGTTACAGCATTCTGAACAGCCACTTTGCAATTCTGCAGTAATTCCAAGAAAATTTTACAGTCATTTTTTCTGGCTACCCAAATGTTTACCGAGAACAATACTTAGCTTTATAGGAAGTGAATAGTTTTTGACAGCACTTCGCTTGAGAAGAAATAAGGGTGCCTCTGGAAAACTCAGAGATCTCTCTGTTCTTTTTCATTACAAGGCATTGTTTTTTTTCTGATCTCTTGATGGTGTTCTTTAATGATAGCAGCCTGAAAGTGAGTTTAACTATTATGCAATGCCATAAAAAAATACATGATCTAACTTCTCCCTCATCCCACAAACAAAGCACATAAAGCACTAACTAAAAGAAACAAACCTGGAATTGATGGAGTCTAGCTACATTATTTTTGACTTGGTGATTCTTGATTATCCTTTTATCGTCATGATGGTCAAGAGTTGGATATATATTCTGATTTTTTTCTCTGAGAGATTTTAGAATTTACAAGTTTAAAAAGGTAGTCAATATAAGAACAACTGTAGAATGATGCCATTTAATGAATTGGGCATGTTATAACAGTTTAAAGTATCAAAATATTTACAAATCAACAGTGCTGGATTACTCCTGCAGTTTCAAATGTGACACAGAAGCAACTTAAATTAAAACATCCCTTCTTATTCCACTGTGTGTCAGGGGATTTTTCTTTTACTGAATGAGAGAGTCAGCATCTCATTTATTAACAATGCAGATACACATCAAAGCCACTATTGAATCTGTCTCTCCCCATTTATTTTGCCTTCCTATTTCTACGCCCTATATTTCCTGTTTAACAAATTGTTCTTGATGTGACGTATTCACAATAAGCCCATAAGCACAAACTGAAACACAATTTCCTGCTAGCTCCAGTCAAAATACATTAATCCTCTGGATATTTCCCAGGACAATACTATCTCTCATGTGCAGACTTTATTTCTCTCATTTGGCTGCAAAGGAAAAAAAGCCCTTGAAAATTGGTTTGAAAAATGACACACAAAAAAGTCAGGGTTAAGATTCCTTGTGCCCACAATGTTCTTTAAGCACTCATGTTTTCAGGTGCATCATTATGTTAAACACTCATGTGTGAGAGAAATTAAGAATAAAAAAGACTCATTCGACTGCATGAGAGTCACTATGCCACCATGGTTGTTGACTCACATCACTCAAATGTAGTGTTAGAGCATACAGCCTCACAACCACTCCCTCTCCTTTTTAATCACTGCATGTTCTTTGTCCCAATTACTCCTCCATGAGAACTTAACACTGTTTAAGGAATAGGAAGAAACCTGTACAATTTTTTTTTTTCAAATGACTTGGGTATCTAAGTGGAGTTTATTCAACTGACTACTCACTTGATGGAGACCTATGTGAAGATACTGAAAGAAAAAAAAAGGGAAAAACTGTCTTTTTGTATGCTTATGCATGCATGGAGGTACGTATGTATGTATCAGTATATAGGCTCACCAGTCTCTACCTGCTGCCACCACGGCAGAAAGGACCAAGGAAGTATATTAAATGTTACCGAGCCTTGCTAGCTGCAGTTGATTACTGGCCTCATCTGATCCACAAGGCTAAAACACTAACTTGTTCATTGCAGTCCTGTCACCTTGTAATGACACATGCCCTGATCGAATGTAATAATAATACTCCATCTTACGGTGAAGGCTCAGGCTTTTAAAGAATTGTTTGATGTAAGAATAAAGGTGGCAATGAATCTCTTTTGTTCATCCTTCTACTTCATCCTCCTTGCATATACTGGAATAATATACGCATTGGAACCAGGCCCTATTCAAATTCAGACTTTTGATGTAATACTAATGGGCAAAATGTTGGCCTTGGCTTGGAGCGCTCAAGTTTCATCAGATGAGAAATAATATATATGACTTTCCCTGCCCTCCTCTGCCTGCATCATCGGATTTCAGCAATTGAATGTTTGAGAAGGCCTGGCAGGGGATTAAAATCTATTTCAGATGGTGAAAGCTCTGAGGCACTGTATTTCTGGCATGTCTAAGGCCTTATTTAAGGGAGTAGAGGCACAATTCCTAGAGGTGCCAAATTCGGCTACTCGTTCACCCTCCTAAGTTTATCTCTGGGGTCAAGTATTTCATGCTATAGTTGTCAGAGTAACTGCGATGCAAAATTTGTATTTAATGAAGTACCCATAAATATTAAATTGAAGCTTTCTCAGTGATAAACATGGCAGAGACTTAAAGTTTACTGATAAATAGAAATCTTGATTATTGCATTTTTCTCTCTAAATTCCAAATCATCAATATTTTCCACATAGGTAAGTCTAGGTGGATAATTGAGTAAATCAGTTGGCGGATTGAATAACCTAGCCAAAAAGTCTGAAAAATTGAGGTCAAGTGGATTAAAAACGTGGAAGTCTATAGATACTGCTTGGTGACCTCAAGGAGTCTGTGATTATAACACAGATTTGCTTAGATTACATATTTTAACACCCAGAGCTATTCTTCCACAAAGATATTCTATTTCATTTTCTTGCCATTGTTTTCTTCCCTTATCTGTGATAGAGATCTGAATATACAGAAGTCATTATCTATCCCAAGAACAAATTGCAGTGCAAAGGTCACAATGGCTGGCAATTAGTGTTCTGCCTCAGAATTTGGGTAAATGGGGATCAGTGAGGGCAGTGACAGACCTGAAAACATCTCCAGTTATTCATTACCACATGGGAATGTGGGCCCAGGATGACTAGATACCTTAAGAGAAACCAGAAACCTAGGTTTCTGTGTGAGATTTCTAAATTTAAAATTTCAAGAAAATAGCTATCATTGTTGATGTTAGAAATACGAATCATATGTACTGGTTTGGGGTGGGGGGCATGGAAAAGGAAGGTAGATGGAATACATAGAAGTTTTCCTTAGTTTCCAACACATAGTTATGGCTAAGTGAAATTTCTTTGGCTCTCAATTCTCATTGCATATCAGAATATCCCGCAAAAGCTTCAAAATATATACAGAACCTTGGACACCGACCCAGGAGATTCAAATCAATTTCTTTGGTTGGATGCATCCTGAAACCCTAGGCAAGTTGAGAGATTGCTGGATTTCAGCACCCATGCCCCTTGGCCTGTGTTTTATATAGCAAACAAGCTCAATAATCCAACATGATAACCCAGGGTGGGACTTGGGCAAAGGAATTTATATAAATCTCCTTCACTGATTCTGATGCAAAGCTAGGGTTGTGAACCACCAGGCCATTTAAATTGCTTAAGCACTCTGGCACACATTTTTTAAAAGAAGTAAATAAATAAACATCTTCCACCCTATCCCACCCCCAACTCTTGTTTTGGAAATTTACAACCTGTTGAGCTACACACTCTTGGTAAGTGGTTGTGCAAATCCACAGGAATAGAGAGTCTAGCCTAGGAGCTGAATTGTTTATGGTTTTCAAGGGCAAGGAGGCAACGTGTCCTTCAGGGGGCGGGTACCAGAAGAAATGAGTTTAACTGTGACCCTGCTCTAGCCTACTTCAATTTCTGCACTCTGAGGATGAAAGCCATAACTTTAAAATTCATTTTGGGTCAAGAGTAGGGTAGGGTAAATGTCACAGAATCCCACTTGGGACATCTGACTTATTCCTAGAAGACAGGCATCCTACAAGTAGAAAGGAAGAGAAAAAAGAGTGTCTATATACAGAAATAAAAATGGTTTAAAGAAAACATTTTAGGTATTATAAAATATGCAAAAAGATGTTTGTTTTAAAATTCATGTTATCAAGGCTCGTGTTAAACCAAATACAAATTCGCCTCAGTATAATCTAGAATAATCTGAAGAACATAATGGCAATGGTTCTCCACCTACTGTGAGTTAAACAAAATTGCTCTTAGACAAGAGAACTTGAGACAAGGATTCTAGAGAGGAGTAAGGTGGAACAGATGGAAGGGAATTAATTGAATCTAGAGCAGATTGGAGTCTTTCCATTATACTAATTTAAATATTAATATATCAGCACCTCGTTTTTCAGTAATTGCGGAAATTATGAGAGAAAGTCACATGTCTATTTTTTGGTTTGCTTTGTGAAGCCATTCTTTATAAAGGATCCATTTTATTATTTTATTTTTTTATGTACTAAGATCTCTCAAGCATAAAGCTATTCTATAATTTCTAAGTTATTATAGACTTTTGAGGCAAAAGCTTTCTTCTAAAAGATATGCACGTTATCTCAGAATTGGTAGAAAAAAATGTACGTATAAAAATTCTACATTGGCACTGCCTTTTTAATCATATTCAAAAATGATCCACAGCAAAATGAAAATGGTAATATTTGCTCATACCACATGACTAGGTCTGAGTAGCCAATGATCTGTATCTGGATTGCTATAGTGTGATGTATTACACTTCCTACAATTTGCTGCAGGCAGAAATCTTAATTAAGGCCTTTCCTAAAGAGTGACCTTCAGGGAGTACATTACCGAATTGGTGTAAAAATAGACAAATGCCCAAATGCCACCAGTGAAACTGTGGGATCACATTAAATTTATTTTTCCTTCCAAAGATTATGTTGTCATCGATTCAGTCGGGCTGCAAAACACCTTCACCTTCAGTTACCAATTACTCTTACCTGCCCCAGGAAAGAAGATATTAATACTGGGGGGAAGTGCAACAAGGTTTTTTTCTTTTCTAGTGAATATTTATACCCGTTTTCATGTTCAAAATATTTTATGTTTCATTGCATGTTTTTTAAAAAAACAGGTTTCTTAACTGTAAAGAAGAATATTCCCCAATATTTTTATTTCTCCTCCTTACCAGAGATATATTTATATGCTTTTCATTAGGTGGAAAAAAACCATAGCATATCAGGAGTTCTTGAGGATACCGTCTGACAGAAGACTGTGTTTTGGAAGGCAATTATTTCTTCTTGGTCAGCAAACTGGGATGAGATGGGAACACATTCTTGTCTGGCCAGGGAGACTTTATAATACAATATTTGCCCTCCCGTTTGAGAAAAATTGGAAGATATCCTCTATTAAGTTAAAGATGGATTGCTTTTGTTCAGATTACACCAAGTATTGGCAATGGGCCTGCCAATACAACTATGTGGCTGAAATCAGTTAGCTTTATTTCT
Source organism: Myrmecophaga tridactyla (assembly GCA_004026745.1). Classification (NCBI taxonomy): domain Eukaryota; kingdom Metazoa; phylum Chordata; class Mammalia; order Pilosa; family Myrmecophagidae; genus Myrmecophaga; species Myrmecophaga tridactyla. Next base: position 18,438 of record PVIY010016779.1, on the reverse strand, counting down.
TCCAGATTTCTCGGGGCCGAATGGGGAGTTGTGGCCAAATGTTTCTCAGTCTGCTCATTCCTTGGCCAAATTATTCTCTGTTATTTTAACTCTATGACATTTGAACAGCTTCTCATTTACTTATGGAGGATCCACAGATTCATCTGACCTTGTCTCTTTTGGCAGGATAGTAGCATGCATTTCTGGAAGCTTCCGTACATTAGGGTACTAGATCTTCCTAATTCACCTGATCTGGAAACTGGTGATGGTTTTACTTTAATCTGCCATTCACATTTCTTAGCATCCTCTGATTTAACATCTTCAGTGACTGTAGAAGACCAAATAGTTTCACAATGCTAACTATGCATGTGCTTGCCAAATTGTAACAAATCCACGAATTTGGGTTTTTCTTTTTTTGCATCAGCAGAAGGAAGGCATCAATGTCAATCTCAGAGTTTTTTAAACAATGATGAAAATATAAAGATAGAAAATGTTTTTGAGTAATAATTCATAGATAAAAAACATCTCAATTGTTTCAACCTGCCTATGCTTTGAATGAGGTGTGATTTAAACCTCCCAAACAGGTATGTCTTAAAGTCTTCAATATGAATATTTAGGGAAGGATAAAATATAACACATTTCTTGTGTGGGAAAAAATGTTGCATGATTTTACACATTAGGAAAAAAGGTGCAGAAGTAGTAACCAACATTCTTTACCTTGGCCTCTCTGTTTTGGGTGAGACATCTGTTGAGGCAGAATGAAAAGGAAAGAAAATGCTATAGGACATTTACACTTAAATATATATATATATATATATATATATATATTTATATACACACATTCATATAATAATGGCCTCTTTCTTTATTCAAGTTGCTGCTGTGGATGTAAAGATGAATAAGACATCATCATTCCTTAGCTAACCAGCAAACTAATAGATTAGAAAGAGAGACAAACCAACTATAAACTAGGTAAGTCTTGGAGTAGAATAATCATCATAGCCTGAGCTATTCTACATTTATTTCTCTCTTTATAGATACACATCTCTCAGTAAGATCATGAGCTTAATTGTAATAACAGATTTCAATGGAAAAAATAATGAAGAAAAGCAGAGTCAAAAGACCTATTTTCGAGTCCTCCCTCTCCTAGTCCCTGGTTGAGTGATTAACCTCTCTGAGTCTCAGTTTTCTTGTCTTAGAAAAAATGGATGCTATTTTCCAAGTGGTCTACCTGAATCATAAAAATCAAAGGAGACGGGACATAAGAAAGCTATTTTTAACTTGTAAAATGCTATGAAATGAGAGTTATTATTATTATTGTATCACTGTATATTGCCAGCATCTTATAACATTGACCTTTCATATTTGTTGACAAGTTTATTATGTGATATAAGCATCATTCATTCATTTTTCAAATATTTATTAAATTTCTGCTTTTTGGTTTACAGAGTTGAACAGAGAACAAGACCTAGAAGCTCCTCATTCTCATGGCGCTTACAGTTTAATAGTGTGAGATAATAAAACAATAAGTAAATAGTCAAGATACGCCAAATAGTGATAAATGCTATACACAGAAGTAAAACAGGGCAATGTGATAAGTGATTGGGAGAGGTACTTTATATAGGGTGATGTGGTGGTTTGAAGCTGTTACATACCCCAGAAAAGGCTATGTTTTACAAATCCATTCTTATTGGTGCAGACATGTTGTAGGTGGGACCTTTTAGTTAGGTTTTTTTAATTGAGATGTGGCCCAGATAATTCAAGGTAGGTCTTAATCCTTTTACTGGACTCCTCTATGAGAGAATAAAAAATAGGAAAAGCCACAGAGAGCTTAGAGAGAAACCCTAGAGAAGCTAAAAGAGGACCCATAGGAGCTCAGAGAGGAAGTCACTGAAGCCAGATGCTGAAGGCCATGAAACCCAGGAGAGAAGGACCAGTAGACACAGGTCATGTGCCTTCCCACATGAGGTGTCCCAGATGCCAACAGCCTTTCTTCAATGAAGGTATTGTCCAGTTCATGCCTTAAGTTGGACATTTTCATGATAGTAGAATGGCAAATTTGTAAGCTCATAAATCCCCATTGTAAAAGCCAACCCATTTCTGGCATATTTCTGGCATTCTGGCAGCTTTAACAAACCAAAGCAGGTGGTCAAAGAAGGCCTCTCTGATATGGCAACATTTCATCTGAGACTAGATTGAGGCAGGAAGAAGCTATTTGAAATGGAGAAAAATGGTCACCACAGTTGATGAAAAGGACTTCAGTGGGCTCATGCTTGGTATGCCCCAAGAACAAAAGGTAGATAGGGCTACAGCATAGAGAGCAAGGGACAGAGAAGTAGAAGATTAGTTCCAAGAAGGAGATTAGGACCCTGTAGGATAAGATGGGTGTTTGGATTTCTTGGCTTCAGTGGGGAGCCATAGAAGAGCCTTAAACATGAATCCTTCTAAACACCAAGCTTAGAACATGAGGGGAACATTTCATACTATCTAGACTGGCCAGACACCACACTCAGTTCTTCCAAAAGAGAGTGTTACTTTAAAATATATGAATGGACACTACACGGCATATCTTTATAATTATGACCTGACATTATCTGTTTCTATCCAACAGATCTAAAGATGCATCATCAGAACATTTAAACCATGCAACAGTGACTTCCTGGTATGCATTTCGGCTAAGTAAACATAAAGTTTGCTCCAGACTAAAAAAATTGGAACTCAGATTTTGGGCAACACATTGACTAGCATACCATCTCATTTTGGTTTTTTGATAATGGAAGTATTTATGTTATTTTTGAAGAATTAGGTGATACAGGTTATAGAAAATTTTAAATTCTTTATTTTGTGTTAATTCACGGATTGTAGCTTTATTACATCTTTTGTTTACCTCTTTGGATACATTTTTGGGTTGTATCTACATATTCTAGTGTTTAGGCTGTGATAGATTCAGGTTAAAATAATGAATACATAAGGATGCAGAAAACCAAGGACAGAACAATGCCAAAATATTCTGTTCCTCTGTGAATTTAAGAAAGAACTTCCTTGTTATTGCTTACTCAGAGTACTGATTTTAGATGACCATGAGAAAAGTTAGAAAAAAACACAAACAAATATGAATAAAGATTAAATATGCATTGCTCTATTTCATTTTTTGTTCTCATATAAATGGATTTTAAAATCTTGAAGTAACGAGCGTATCTTTAGAGACTCTTCACGATTTTTTCTGAAAATAAGCTTTGGGTCTGAGGTTACTCAGCTACCTTTAACTGAAATAGTATCCTATCTGGGTTTCTGATTCTTATTTATTTTTAGATATACAACTATATATGTACATATATTAAATTGAAGTATTGTAATTATTAGTGTACCTCTGTTTGATTACTAATCCACAATCATAGTATAACCGACTATGGAATGCTAAGTGGAAATAACCTTTTGTTCTAATTTTTTTTAAGTCTGTGGACTAAAACAGCACTCTTGGGGATGATAATCTATGCAATAGATTAAAAGCCCGTTAAATGTTATTTTCAGCTTGACAGAGCAGCTATTGCTAGGTTACCCTTTAGCTCTATTTCTTTTGAAATATGGCAAACTTATTGCAGCCAGGTAACAACACTAATGTGCCATTTTAGAGTGATTAAATATTAACTGTACAAACAAATGGCATTAGGTTTATTGTAATTCCTAAATATAAAATACAGGCTGAGCCAAGGAGTGACTTGGGGACTTTTAACCATCTAAATACCCACCCTAAATAAATTTATATTCTAGTAAAAAAGCCTGCTTTGTGTGCTAGTGCAGCTTCGAGACTACTATCCCCTAACCCCAGATTACAAACCTTGCCTGTATTGAAATTTTGGAGTTATCGCTGGTTAAAAAGTAAAGGCTGTTAGCTCTGGTGATTGTTCTAGGCTTTCTCGTTTTTCTTATATTAAATTATCAACCAAACCGCAGGTATAATTTTTATTTTTCAGAGTAAGAGGACTTGGTTCATCCACTGATTTTGAATAGTTTGATTGTGTTTAAAATAGTTTCTAACCACAACTCATTTCACATGGCTAATTTGGAAATTGCTTTTCAGCCTAAGTAGTAGAAATTGACATATGGGTCCCTTAAAGTCTGTCACAAAATCAGGCTTACAAGTGTACTTCCTCAGCTATAATATGGGGCTTTAAGAGAACAAGACAAAGAAACCAGTTTGAAGTTCCATGCTGCAGGAAATACCCAAGTTCTATGTCAAATACGTACAATTCGTATGAATCAATTCACCTTTACATTTACTTAGAAAACCCCTCAGAGAATTTCTACCTGCCGGAGATGAAAGGAGAGCTCATAATTTCTGAAGTCAATGAAAAATGTCTTAGAGGTTATGTTCTCAAGTAAAAATAACTCTAGTCCAATGCTACTATGCAATGGATTTAAACATTTGTACGTAGGGTTGAGGAATAGACTTCTAGCTCCAATGCTATGTCGAGACACAACATAGTCCTACAGGAGATTTAGAGCAGGCTTCAGTGTTTAAGATATGCTAAACTAGCTTTAGAAATGTTCCATGTCATTGAGTTAGGAATATGTACTAGAACCTCCTCATCCTGTTTGGGTGTGAAGAAAACTACCAACCTTTTAGTCATTATGGTTAGCATCATCATCGTTGACATAGTTAACATTGTCACCAGCATATAGTAAACTTCCGTCATGTATAAGACAATGCACAGGCAACTATGAGCATTATTGCATTCTTTGGCTTGCTTCACTGAGACATGAAGCATAAATAACGAAATATTTACGTCTATTTATGGCTGTTTATGGCAGCGTGACCCAGCGACAAGGACTTGAAATGTAGACTCAGAGGATCATAGTTTAGTCCTATCTCTAGTGCTTGGCAGTCTCTGGGTTTAAGGCAATCCCTTAAGCTCTGTAAGTCTACACTTCTTGTCTATAAAATGGGACACTAATAGTCCTTTCTTCAGAATTTACGACTCTCACAATATCCTTATCAAAGAGATATTATATTTCCCCATTTTGCAAAGAGAAAACCAAGGCTCAAAAAGGTTAAGTAGTGGACACGAGGAAGCATGGGTATTAACTGATAGAGACTGAATAACAATTGGGGTCTCAGGCTCCCCTACTCAGCTATACTGGCTTCATCATATGCAATATTGACATTTAAGACTTCTTTCCACTTTAAAGACTCACAGGAAATTTCTACATACATTTGCCTAAGTACGCAGAAAATTTACTCCTTTAATTGAAACGGACTTTAGGGAAAGAGCTGTTTGTAATAAAGGTACGTTTAGAAACTGTTTTCTAACTCATCCATTCTTCTCAGTTAGATTAAACAGTTATCACTCTTCTTTCTTTGTTAATTGATCCAAAACTACTCATAAATCACATATATATGTACACAGGTACACACCCAGATGCACATATGTGAGCATCAATTATGCTCTTTCAGACATTATTCCTTAATCTTTGCTCAATCAGAAATCATCTTTTAAAATTAGTTTGTTTGCTGGAATTAAAAAGTATATGTAAAATATCATTTCTGCCTTCCAGAAGTTTATGAATTAGTTGAGGAGCTCCTACATATACACCTAAATATCTGGGTAGGAAATTCAAATCTGTACAATCTGACTAAATGGAAAAGTAAATGTTTTAGGCTGAAAATTCCATACAAATTGAAGGAGAAGGGAATATAATGTTGGTGGAAACTGCACCAGACCATGGAAGTTGAATGTGCTTGGGGAGGACGTGAAAAAATAGGCCGTCTGTGAAGGTAAGACAGCATTAGTATCGCCATGTTGGCAGATGTGAAAAGGTCTCACGAAATCAAATGTTTGGAAGGTTTTTTGGCATTATCTAAAAAGTCTGAAATTACACATATCCTTTCACCAAGAAAATCCACTAAGAAGTGGATAAACAAGTGGAACTCATGTTCGAGTAGTCTAGGATACTTATACAATATTGTTTCCAAAATAGTTCCAATGTTATTTCCAAAAGTGGAAATAATCCACCTGCCCATTTACAGAAGAATGAATAAGATATATTGCAGTGGTATACATGCAATATATTATTACAATTACAATTCCAGTTACTTTGGAACATGACACAGCAATTAAAATCAATACGAGTTGCATGCATTAACAAAATGGACGAATCTCACAAATCTAATGTTGAGTCAAAGAAGTACAGCATAGTATATCATCTACTACACATTTATGTGAATTTCAAAAACAAGTGAAACCAAGCAATATCATTCAGAGATATATGAGGGGTAAAAAGAGAATGGTAATCAAAAAAATTGACTCATGAGGTAGAAGGGGTAGAAAGTAACACAGAGGTTTCTAGGATATTGTATCTCAAGCCTGGGTGTTTGTTATGCAGATGCTCACATTATATATACTTGATATATGAGTTATATACATCTAAATAAGTATGCTATGTTTCGTAATTTTTAAGAATCAGAAGTAACAAAAATTTAAAAAGGAGAAATGCATTAATATGAACTTGGACATGAGGATTTATGGCAAATTTAGTGGACAGTGACTTGAGTGAAAGGTGAATATATATATATTAATATATATATTGAATATATAATATATTGCATATCATTGCAAGTTCAATTGTGGAGAAAGAGACACACAGAAAAAACTGTATATCAGAAATGCAGTTAGGTGGGTTTTTACGGCACTTCGGTTGGCATCTGAGCAGACAGGTTTGCATCTTCAACTGAATTTGCCTTGCTGGTAAGTGCACAGACATTGTCCTCAGACTTGAGACAACAGCTTTCTCAGTCACTCTTGCTCAATTGGTAACTACTGAGAGACTGGAGATGCCGGACATGGCCACTGTGACTGCACACAGGAATCTCAAGTTGGATTACATCTCCCTGATTCTCGTTTCCTCTAAGCAAATTCCTTAATTAAGCATGTGCTTTTAGATATGTCATTATTATTATTCAACCATGGCTTTTCTGGGAAAGAGAACTTAAATACAGACTCCAGCTGCCCCACTATATGGCAGATAATTACATTTTGATCTACATCAGGTCTCCCAGTAGCATGGTAAGGATGGCAAATCTCTCTAAAAATAACCAAAAAAAACAAAAAGCCAGGCAGTCTCTAAGCAGGTTTATACTACCCTCTAACATTAGCTCTTCATAAAGCCACCAATACACAGTTAAAAGTCTTGTATTAACCAAAATCGTAAGATTCATAACAAAGAGCCAGAAAAAAATCTTACTTCAACTTCAACCAGTGTCTAAATATGGTTAGAAAAAGTCATTGAGGGAACGAAAGTAGGAATTTACTAGTCCCTATTTCAAATGAAAAATACAAATGGGGGAAATAAATTTTCTTCTAAAGGGAAAATCAAGTTCTGCTTACCTATTATCAAAACATCCCTTAACTAAAGTACTATACAAAAATACAAAAATCTCAGCAAAAACTAATGTGCACCTCCCCCTGTGATTCTTCTGAAATTTACCTAGTGGCTAAGTATGAGAATTTAGATTTGAGCTCTTCATATAAATCAGATGTATGTATATACAGCCATCCACGTTTATCCCATCCAATCTGAAGTAAACTCTCTTTTCAAACTGTAACTTTAATTCCAGGAAGTCACATAATAGCATTTCTAATTTATTAAGGATGGCAAATACCTGTAGTTATACAGTCCAAGAAAATTAACTATTATAATTTACCATGGGCAGTGAGACCCCCCTCCTGCCTTCCCTCGTGTAAGCTGCCTTTCTGACCACGTGAAGTGGCTTCCATATTCTTTTAACCCTTAATCAGCAGATATTGTGCAATGACAGCCCATACGCCACATATGGCCTGTGCTTTAGCAGCATGGTATTGTGCTCGTCATCATGTGCTTTATTTGGAATTTTTTATATCAAAAGGAAAATGTGTATTCCTGACTTTTCCTGAAAATAAGATTCTATCAAGCCTGGGTTCCTATTTCTGAGTAGTAACTAGTACAGGTCAGAAAGTTCTCCACTGTCCCTACCATCTTCCTTACTTAAACACTCAACTGGCTTCATTCATTTGCAAATCACCTGCCTGAAATTGTTATTTTCGGACTCCACCTATGTTTCAGAATTTTTAACCTGAGCTGTGTTAGATAAATCAAAATGCGGATTATTCTGTCTCCATGATGTTAAAATCTAGCGAGTTATAGAAGATAGAGACTGGGATTACTGTGAAGTAATTATGTCAATGCAAATTCTATATTTATTGCTATCAAAAAGGGCTGCATGAAGCAAACAATGGCAATTCCCAATCCAACTGCCATTGGACACTAACTGACTGACTGATTAGAATAAATGAATTGATTGTATCTGTCTTCATTTATAAACACATACCATACAAAAAGATAAAATAATATTTGGGTGAATTGTTTCAAAGATAGTCTTGAGTAGGACGATGAAATAGGAGTAAAACTAGAATAGAGCAACTTTAGCATATTCCTTCGTGGCTATTAGAGGAGGACTGCATGTTTGGATGGGAGATTCCTGGTAGCCAATGAAAAGAAATCCTCGTGATCATTTGTGAATTTCACAATAGTCACAAGATAAAAGCAAACCACTTGTACAGGAAAAGCACCATACTTGCTGATCCCTGAAACCTGGAGACATATTTCTTAGTGAGTCTTTTTCAGGAGGTAATGGGTGATACGTTTGGCCAGCTGAAACATCTCTATAATGCAGGTGTCTTTAATTTAGTGTCTGTGGAAATCCTCTAGAGTCTCCTGAAATTGTACACAAAATTTGCTGTATGCATGCCCATACTGTCTTTCCAAGGTTAAGTGTCAAAAATTTCTTCAGATTCTCAAAGGCAATCTTCTTCAAAATGCATTCCATGTACCACTTGTATCAGAATCACTCAGGGAGCAGCATAAAAGGCAGAACCCTGGGCCCCACCCCTAGTCAGAATGAATGAATCCTACCCCCACATTAGAATGATTTCATGTATTAGTACATATATTTCTTGCAACAATCTTTAATTCTAGTGAAAAAGAGAGTGAGCAATAATTCAGAAAGCAGCAATTCCATGGAGGGACCAAGTCAAGATAGTTCAAATATATCGCTCCATGGCAGTCCGATTTGATCCAAGGGGAAAATTTAAACTATTGGAGGAATTTATGGACTTCATGTCCTTCAGACCATCCTCCATAAATATCATTTCTCCCCACTGGGATTTCAGCAGGATTAGAAAACAGAATTCAAGGTTTTATTCACTGACAGGAATCTGGAGGGCAGAAATTCAGTGTCTCAACTAAGGATAAAGCTATTTGATTTGTTAATCAACTGTGCAGAGGGCAGGATTAAGATTTTATTCTTGGCTTTCTAAGAACTCTGCCTGACTGCCTGGTCACCACTGTACCTCATGCCAAAGCAGGTCAAGTGATAAATGTAACACTTTGGAAATAGCCTGGTAGAGGATTTGCAATTAAAACTATAATAGTGTGATAACTTCCAAAGCACTGAGGCCAGTCTGTGGCCAGCCAAGCAAAGCAGCTGGAAAGCATGCCATCCAATATTGACTTATGAATCATCAAAAACTCACCCCATGCCTACTGTTTTTGCAAAGGAAGGATACTACTAATCTACTAACCCTGGCCAGGGATTCAGTCATGTCCTAGAATATTGTTCCTTGCTGCAAAGATCTGTTTCTGGCCCAGTCCTCTGATGCTCTCTTATCTGCAACTGTTAGCCTAATCATGTTGAAGATCTTTATATTTTCAAACACTTTACACTGCATTTTAATTTTATATTTAGTGTATCCATACCAGGAAAGATGACTTAGTTCTGTAACTTGGAGAAATAAATGCATCCCACACAAACCCACACACCTTAGTCTCTCAGAAGAGAGACAATATTCATTTGTAAGCCATTTGCCTCCTTCAAAATACTAATGCGTGCTCCAAAGTGTCCTGTCTCTCCGTCCCAAGCTTGAGAATCAGTGATACAGCAACCCCTGAGAGAAGGAGAGCTACTAAATTGATTTGTTCCTGAAAAAAATGTTAAGCTACCATAAACCAACTTAAAATGATAATTCCCTGCTGTCTGCTAACTTTGGACGTCCCCATCCCATTCCCGATGTACAACACCAGATCCATAGACGTAAGAAATTAAAATTGGCTTCACTGGATCAGCTCTATTTAGGGGTGCAATTTCAAGTTTTGATTGTTTAAAACATCCATTATCTAAAAAACCTATATTACCTTAATATTTATTTTTTTCTCACAACTTCTATCAAACAGAAAAGGGAATGGGATCTAGGTTTCTTATGATTGCATAAAAATAATCTTTATGCATGCAAGAAGGAATTATTTTTCAAAGAATTTTGTTAAGGTATCTGCATTTTGGATAGGTCTTGGTAACAGCACAACCAGATGGTGCCATTTCTTTTCCTCTCACCATTTTACTGATTTCCTCATTTTTTTCTGCCACAATCTAGCACAGTATCTTAATTATGTTTTAAATAACTTTCAAAAACATTAAGAAATGGGAATTAGATTATGCTTAGCCACATATGTACATAACATGGACACTGTGTAACAAAACTTACATGGAAACATTGAAAGAATACAGTATATATGCCCCATCCATCTAGAGCTTCATTAATTAAATTGTCCCACAAATAATATATACACTTTCAATTTTAAGGAAAAAGAAATTTATTATGCAACATCTCTCATTTATGAGAGATTTATTAAAGGATAAAAAGTTTCTACCACATCAATGAGTAAGTACTTCTTACCCATATTTCCTACAATTTAATCCTTAGGCCTGTGGTTTTATACAGTGATAATATGTATTCAAACTCAAATTTCTCAGGCAGTATAATATCCCTCCAAATCAAAAAAGAGTTAAGATGTTCAATATATTTTATTCAATTTTCAGGAATAAAACATGGCTGCATGAGGCTTCTGGCACATGTGGGCCACTCAGAGGGTTGAATCTGAATCAGAAGGTATCTGGTACCTCCAACTTAAGAACTTAGATCTTTGTCTTGACACCAACTCAGACAACACCTGCTTAAAATAATGACCCTGCCCTGTGATGCTTCCTGAAAACCAAGGAAGCCAGCCTGAACAGGCACTCCTCATATTTTGGAAGCTCTCCTAAACTTGGCCTGGCCACCATCTTTCTCATGCACTCTTCCTCTGTGGTCCCAAACACTGTCTCCTGTCTAGGTTTGGTTTATTATATATTCTTTTTGTCCTCCACCTCCCTTCATCCTGCCTCGTTGGTCAAGGTCCCTTCTCAATGGTCATGACACCTCTATTTCAGAAAAAAACCCATCTCTCTCACCACTTCTGTGCCTTTCATTTCAGTCCTCTCATTTTGGCTAGGTTTTGGTTGACATTACTGCTTCAGGATATTCCTCCAATAACCTCCTTGTGCCTTCAAAAGCCACAACCAGTGGCAAGAGAGTGGACTACTCCACTCCTGACATATTTTTAATGGTTATTGAGTATTTAATGTTAATTATTATGTTTTGTTTATATGGTTATAGATTGGGGTCAGCAAACTTTTTCTGTAAAGGACCAGATCATAAGTGTTTTGGACTTTGCAGACCAGACCATCTTTGTCACAATTACTCAACTCTGCTATTGGAGTGTGAAAGACAAAAGCCAGTAAGTACGCAACTGAACAGTGTGACTGTGTGCAGCCATGAGTACTGTGGAAGTGAACAGTGTGGACAAGTGAACAGAAAGTCTTCTGTTCCAGGAAGACTTGCATTCGATTACTTGAATCAATTCTTTCCCTTCCATACTTAGAGCCCTAGATCTACTCTGTGCCTACAAAGTGGTTCCCTCAAGAATATGCTAGTTAACTATCTTGGTCTTGGTATTCTTTTCAGGATTCTTCGAGAAGCATCTTGCACTTAGCTCCCCCTTTTCTATCCTTTCAGAAAGTGAGAGTGATTGGTATTTACTTTAAGAACTAAAATAATGCTGGAACCATGGTGTTCCAAAACCGGCTCCTCACACTGTTGGTAAATCTGCATACTCTCCATCCCAGGAAAACAAAATTGGGTGCCCCCTGCGCTTCTTTTCCTAGCCATCACCCCAAGCTAGCTTCCTTGGCTTTCAGGAAGCATGCACTTTTGTGACTTGTCCCACAAGTCAATCCTATGTCTTTTTCCTAACTGTTAATTCAAATCCTTTCATTTCTCCAAAACCCAGTTCTAACCTTACTTTTCCTTGTGCTGTATGGGACGTGATCCTTCTGGTCTGATAATTCTGATATCTCAGTGTATATCTCTTTGCAAATGTGTATATAGGTGCATTATAAAGTCAGTAAAAGCCTATTTTGAACATCTCACATTATGCCACTGACTTGGCTGAATGTACACTGATGCATATGCCCTCCCGCTATGTAGATATTCACAGTTTATCTTTTGCTATAATCATGGAATAGTATAAAGTGCTTTTCAACTCCAGCACTGAATAGATCAGCTACTTCAAAATGTTTGTTTGCATGTTGGTGATTTTCAAGACAATTTTTTTGTTCAGTCTATAATGAAAACCAGGACATTGAAGTGAAATTTTATAAATTTAAATTTATTCATTATTTTTAAAACTCCTAAGAAACATTTTTACTATCTATTTTTGCTACTTAGAGATATTAGTAGTTGACAGTCCCATTTGGCGCCCAACATGTTTTTGAAATTGTACTGGACTGTGAAATCCCCAAATCAGGGAGCCATGAATATAGATGTTCCACAAATACACACACATGGCATGCTACAAATTACAAATCCAGTTTATGCACTGAATTTCTCCATCCATTTCCATTTTAACCTGTTTTGCTTCTACCATATTCCACATAATCAGAAACTGCAAATGATGATAAAGATGAAGATGATGAAAACCATGAGAAAAGGCCTATGCAAGCAGTATTAAAGTAGGTCTTGTTTTTTTTTAGTAACAAATAACTCAGATGCCACTTTTCCTTTCCAGGAAAGTTTTATGGTTGGGTTGGCTGAGTCTCAGGGAGGTTAAATGATTTCCCTAAGGCATCGTCTGACACACATCCACTCACACCTTCTCACTAAAACGACTTGTTCTGCTTGAATTAGAACCCAAGCACCTTCCAGCCTTGAGTCATTTGCTCTAAGTGCTAAACCAAGGAGCCCCATCAGATGGGGCAGCTTGCTACACAGCATCCCCACAGCTCTGCTGCTCTTATTTCTTGCCATCTGTTTCTCGACAGACATCTTCTTTTATTAAGCAGACTCCAAACCAGGACCTCAATTGTCTTTCATTTCTTTGTGTATGTGGCATGTTAAAAAAGATAATAAGTAGGTTTTAAAATTTTATCCTTTCTTATGACATTTACCATCTTTGATTATTAAAACCAAAACACATTCTGATGATCATCTCATTGATATCAGCTATTCAGTTTTTAAGGTCTGATAATATATAACACCTTGTCTTTGAGTAAAATAATGTACATCTAAATTATTAGGTATGTTCATTGTCTGCTGTGAAGATTCTTTAATAATATTTTCTACCTCCAAATGAATAATAGAGTGCTTTTGGTTAGGAAGAAATTTAATGATGCCTGAATTTGTTTATAAAAGTTTGAATTTGATCATGCAGCCTATTTCAATTTCACCTCCTACAACCCTTCTGAAATTGAGAAATTCACTTCAATGTTTATTATTTCTGGGTAAAAAAAAAATGCTAGAATGCCTGTGGAAGCTCACAGAATGCTAAAGTCTCAGGTCTAGAAGGGAGCCAAGAGGCCATTCAGTACACTTCCTAAACGTCTTCTGCTCTGTCTCCATATTATCTGTAAACCTTCTTTCTATGAGATCATCCACATATAAAACTACCCAGGGCATTTTCAATGCCCTTCTATCCTTTCTAACAACAGTCTATTGAGGCATGCTCTACCAGAAAGAAAATGAAATAGTAACATTGAATGGCGCACCATTTATGTGTCAGGTGTGCTGCAAACCCAATTAGGTATACAATCTCATGTAATTCTCTCCACAACCAACGAGATGATCTTGTTATCGTGGCCATATTTTAAAAAGGAAAATTAAGCAGAGGAGAGTAAAGAAACTTGCTATTAAATCATACACCTGTGATTCAAACGTGTGTCATTCATTCTGAGCCACTGTTTCTTCATCCCCCAAATATTTATTGTCTAATATGTTTCAGACACCATAGTGGACACTTGAGGTACATCAGAGAACAAAAAAAGACAGAAATCCCTGCTCCCGAGGAGCTGACATTTTGGACAGGAGACAATAAAAAATACACATAATCAATAAATACATGCATAGGATGATAGAATATGATGAGTGCTGTGGAGAACAAGAAGAGAGAAGAGCAATGATGGTCAGGTTCATTGGGATGAGAAGGAAAATTTCCACTTTGGGTAAGAACAATGAGTTAAACGGTGGAATTAGAAAAAGGCACACTGGGGAGAGAGCTTTGTAAGCAAATTGGCACAAAGCAGGAATATAAATAAATGGCATTTTTTTAGGGTTATCATTAAAGAAGAACTTGCTTTTCTCCACCATACCTTCAGTTAAATCCCTTTCTTTTAATACTCTCTCTCGGACACTGAAATTTATTCTTAGCTACTTTCTTCATAATATTAATCTGACAATTTCCTAAGATGGAGTTTGTCCCAGGGATGTGTACACATGATCAGGGATGAAAGATTTCAACAACAGGAATTGAAATCTACTAATTCCTAATGCAATATGCACTTTAGGCTTCAGCTAGTGCAGTTTCTTAATGAAGATGTGTTCGGATGCCTTTCCTGGCATCTGCTGCTTTCCACCCACATGAGAAGCTGCCCCTGGAACACAGTGGAAGAAACAAGATCTGCTTTGAAAGGAGTTTCTCTCATCTGTTATGAGTTATGTATACTGGGCACAGGGTATATAATTAAAAAAAAAACCAGCAGTTATTGTCATTATTAAATATGCACCTTTCTGGCACAAATGTGTGGAAAACCAGTAAGAAGAAAATATGGAAGCACTATCCTAAAAGTAGTTGAATTGGACCATAGTTCTTTTCTTGTCATCATCTTTATGGCTGGATAGGTAACATGATGTGATTTTTAGTAGATGTTCATTTAGAGATTAGTAATTTGGCCATAGCTTTTCTATAATTTTAAGTATGTTCTAATCCAGGCTTACTAATTTATTAATTGTGAGACCTTGTGCAAGCCATTTAATGACTCTAAGCTTCATATTTCTATGAGGCTGTATAATGCAGATTAATACAAATGCCAACTCATATGTTTGTCAAGAACAGTAAATGAGATCATGCACAAATAAATAAATTATCTATCACAGCCCACAGACAGTAAACCCTTGAGAAATTTCTATTGGTTTTGATTAAACAGATACCTTTGAGGAGAGCCTGAAAGGATGGAGAGCTATAACTGGTTATTAACTTTTTTCCATTCCTAGAATTAGCATCTTGTAGAACTTCAATAAATGTCGCAGTTGAAGATGGAGCAGGGGAAAGAGCACAAACTGCAGTGTCTGAGTCTGTGTCCGAATCTTGGCTTTGTGTTAGTGTGACTTGAATAAGTCTCTTATGCATATTAAGTATGTTTCCTCGTATGTAAAATAAGAAGAATAAAACATCGCTACCTCACAGGGCTGTTGTGAAGCTCAGATGAAACTCTGCATTCTAGTTTGCTAGCTACCAGAATGCAATACACCAGAAATGGAATGCTTTCAAAAAGGGGAATTTAATAAGTTGCAAGTTTACAGTTCTAAGGTCATGAAAATGTCCTGACTAAAGGAAGGCTATAAAAATGTCCAAATTAAGGCACCAACATGAGGTTACCTTCACTTAAGAAAGGCCAATGAAGTTCAGGTTTTCTCTCTCAACTGGAAAGGGATATGGTGAACATGGCAATATTTGCTAGCTTTCTCTCCAGGCTTCTTGCTTCATGAAGCTCCCCCAGGGACGTTTTCCTTCTTCATCTCCAAAGTCTCTGGCTGCTTGGGCTCTGTGGTTCTCGTGTCTCTCTTGTCATTTGAAACTTTCTCCAAAAAGCTTCCTCTCTTAAAGGATTCCACTTAACTAATCTAGACCCATCTGGAATGGGTGAAGTCACATCTCCCTCTAATCCAAGGATAATAGCCACAATTGTGTGAGTCACATCTCCATAGAGATAATCTAATCAAAAGATTCCAACCTACTTTATTGAATAGCTATTAAGAAGAAATGTTGCTCCCACAAGATTGGATCAGAATTAAAACATGGCTTTTCTAGGGTACATAATCCTCTCAAACCAGCACACCCTGTATGGTCTATCTGCATACAGTACCTTCCTGTTACTCTTTTCATGGTGGGTTCCGAAGAGACCAAAAAAAACTCATCCTGGCCATCTCTAACAAATCTAATTTGATCTGGACAAGTATTAGAAATTTTGGAGAGTTTCTTCATATCCAACCTGATTGAGGGTCATTTTTACTCCCTAACTTCAGATGAAGCAGAGAGACCATGGCCAAGGAGAAAACCACGCTGCTCTGTCTATACAGCTACCTGTGTATAAAGGATAAGAAGAGCTGGCTAAGAAATGCACATGCATTTCTAGAAGAACAGTCTATAAATAGCCTGTATTTCACAAAATCCCCTGAGGAGGCAATAGGTCTTTAAAGACTTTGATAATTGCACCGTGTTTCATGCCTTTATTGTTTGCCATGCATTAGATGATTAGTGTGGTTTTTTTTTGGACTAACAGCAACAGTATGTTGCACTAAAATGCCACTTCCCGGGTAAAATGATCAATCTCTTTGACTTCACCAGTAAACATGTTGCATCAGGGGGTCACTAATATGCTTTTATTACTTCACTGTCAGAGATGATGCCATTACCGAGCTTGATAAACTATTCTTCAGAGGGTTCCTTTTAATTTTATTTTTTATGCGATCATGGGAGACTATAACCAATAAATTTATGTCTACGCTTTCTCACTATTAACTAATTCTGAAGAAACCCTTTGGGGCAGGCCAGGCACAAACACTTCAAAGAATCTGTGCAGGATATTGGAAATGATATTCACCCTGGGACAGAGGTTTAAGTACTGATCTGCTACTGTTTTCTTTGCCATTAGAGTTACAACAGGGCTAAATGTCACTTAGTCAAAATACCACATTCTGGAGGATTTTCAGACAGGGTTGACTATTTGCCTTTAATAAATTCATTGACTCACAGAAGAGGTATTAGATTATTTGTTTGAGAAAAGGATGTGTAAGTGGTACCAGACTGCTGATACCCAGTTTCTCATTAGATCCGTGCAGGCTCAAAAGTGCTCAAATTCAAATTAAGCTCCAGAGTCTTTTTGGAAAACATTTTAACAGCTGTGAAATGGAAAAGGCAATTTAAATGAGAGTCCTGACTAGGGGCTTTGCAGGGTTATGGATTCAAACCCTCTCTGTTTGGTACTAAACTGTAGGTATGGCTATTTTATTTTTTCCTCGAGTCAAGGTTGGGAATTTTAAAAATGGTACTTTAATACTGAAATTGTTTTTGAGTTTCCACTATCTAAAAATTTCAATTGCAGAAGGTGTTTCTAACTTTTGTTTTCAACTACTGAGGCTTAATGGCAAATGGTGGTTTTGATGCTAAGCTCAAAGTTGAGAGATACCTTAAACTAGCTGCAGAAATAACTTCCCATTTGAATGTCATATTAATAAATTTGTTGGAAAACTTTGGATAATGGGGAATAGAATATATGCAATCTTAAGGTCCCTTATGATTCTGTAAAAATTATTGCTAATCTTGAATCAATAACTCCCTTCTGCTACAGGCATTTCACTAGACTCTAACCTCAGTATGTACTGGGACACTAAAGCCTTTTGTCATAAAAGCAGTAATAAACAAATAACATTATGGAAGGAAAGATCAATTCTAAGCCATTTTTTTCTTGGGCTTACTTGCTTTGTTCTATTTGTTCTGTGCATTTCATGGGTGTTGGGCTAAATACATTTATAATATTGGTGAATGCTAAGGTGAACACCTAATATCAGGAGGTAGATTATTTTTATGAACAATTTTTATTAATCCACCATTATTGGTTGAGCACTTGTCACAAGCTTGGCCTGTACTCATCCACAGAATATGGCAGTGAATAAAAGCATGGAGATCTTTTTCCTCATACAGCTTATATTCTAGTTAAAGGAAGCAAACAAATACACATAAAAGTTGTAATATATTGGGTGGTAATAAGCTCTTTGGAGAACAATAAAGCGAAGTCATTAAGGGAGGGAGTGTTGGGGGTTGGAGGTGGGGTTTGGGATATAACTATTTTATACAGTGCTGTCAAGGTAAGCCTTTCAGCACAGGCCTAAGAGAAGGGAAGAATAATCTGAAGATTCACTGACTGATCATATATAAGAAAAGTCATTGCCTTCCATATACTAGGTACCAATTAAGCATTTCTCATTAGCTTCCAAATCT
>PVIY010016778.1:0-50844 GCA_004026745.1 Myrmecophaga tridactyla | reverse complement strand
CATGCATCTTTGACTAAAAATATGAATGATTTCTGGTATTACCTGCTTTACCAATAATTTAAACCAAACACTGCTCAAATATTTATCTTAAGTAATATTTCAGTGCCGTATATTCTGAAGCCAGTTAAAATATAACATCTAATTAGCCAAGAAACTTCAAAAGAAAACATTTTCAGTTTTTCAAATATCAAAAATAGCTCTTAAGCCATATAAATGGTATTTAATAAAATACAACTTCAAAATTTTATTGACTCAAAATGTAAATGTAGGTTCAAGAATGTACTATATATACTAGTTTGTTTTATTTTATGAGTGTTTCGTTGAAATTAAGTTCTTCATAGAATTGAAAAAATATCTAACATAATCATTATGTTTTTATTTATATTTTCTAAGTTACAATTATTCATTAACCTTCATGGCAATGAAAAGTTATATTTATAAATGTATTCCTACAGTTGCCTTCTGAGAATTGTATAATTTGTAAAATAATTTCATCTGAAATATGAAATCGAAAAGAATATTAAAAGTTCATTGGTTGACATATGATCAAGCAATCCCAGTTCTGGGTTTATACTCAAAAGAATTGAAAGCTGGGATTCAAAGAGAAAACTGCACACCAGCGTTCATAGTGGCATTACTCACAATTGCCAAAAGATGGAAGCAACCTAAGTACCCACCAATAGATGAATGGATGAGGAAAATGTAGTGTATACATACAATGGAATATTATGCGGGCATGAAAAGGAGCACGGTGCTGCTGCATGCAACCACGTGGTTGAATCTTGGAGACCTCATGTTGGGTGAAATAAGCCAGGCAGAAAAGGAGCTCACTGATAGGAAACAACAGAATGACAAAATTCATAGAGTCAGAAACTGGAACATAGGTTACCAGAAGGTGGGGAAGGCCAGGGAAGGGAGTTAAAGCTTAACTGGTATAGAATTTCTGTTGGAATGATGGAAAAGTTGTGCTAATAGATGACAGTATAGCCGCACAACATTGTGAATAAAAATTACCACTGAATTGTATATCGGGGTGTGGCGAAGGTTGTAAATATGTTACTAACACAATTTAAATATATATATATATAAAATTTTAAACTATAACGACTACATTAGTGAATATCAATGTCTAACAAGGGAAAATGCAAATAATCTGGAAAATGTAAACTATTTCTCAAGCTTTGATCTATGAATGTAATTTGTCAAATGGGTTTTTACGTATAGGATAAAGAACAAACTTGCTTTGCTTGATAGAACGTTTATTTTAAGCATTCATATATGGATATTCTTTTTATTGCATTTTGATAAAGGTTAGGCCACTTGGTTTTTCTTCATATAGAAGCAATATTAGAAAGGGGGTTCAGGATATTATAATGTAATTATTTAGTTGCCTCCAGTTCTGATTTTGACATAGCAATAAAACCTGGAGAACAATGCATAATGAAAAAAAAAAGTTAATTGGTTGACTCATACATATGAATCCCCTCCACTCCAATTCTATATATAAGGGCTAGATAATATTCTTTATTATTGTCATATTTGAGTGGTAACAACTATCATTGTTCATTTCTGCCAATAATTCCTAGTGTAAACATTTATATTTTTATTTGAAACATGGTAATTAATGTTTGTGATTTCTAGGTATAGCTTACTTGAGTGGAATGTGTAGTGAAAAGCGAAAATGTATTATTGCTGAGGACAACGGACTGAATCTTGCATTTACAATCGCTCATGAAATGGGTCACAAGTAAGTAAATTGTGTCTGTGCTAGCATATTAGCATATACGTTTGTAGTCTGAGTTATTTTACTAAATGTATATCTTATGACTTTTTCAACGGGCCTAGAGTTTTTGAAAGGAAACAAGGAGAGCTGGAAAAGAGGAGGCCTTCCAGGTTTAAAGAGTTTCCTGAATATAGTGACTGTTCCTGATACTCTGAAGAAAATCTTATTACATTATCAAAATCATTTATCCAAACAGTTGTTACGTGGCAAGGACTGATTTCACTAAGCAACTCCAAATGGCATAAACATTGCTCTAGTTATGAGATTACACCTTTGGTTTTCAAACAACCATCCAAGGAAAACATTCGGTTTAAGTGAAAATACTTGCAGCCTATAGCAGTGCATAGGCTTGTTATTACCAGGTGCAGGAAAGGAATCAACCAGTTGAAGAGTTAACTATGGTTAGAGGTTATGTGCTTGAAAGAGAATTTAGCTGGACACATAAATTAACTTGCAGTGATAAATTAACTACATATCAGAAGTAGATCCAAGCACTTTGCATAGATTACTTAATACTCACAAAAGGTGTGGCCAGGTAGTTACTATTATTCCCATTTTAGAGATAATATTAATAATAGCAATAATAATTAATAATAACAATACTTACATAGGGCTTACTATGTGCCAGGCCTGGTTCTAAGTGCTATTTATATCCTTGCAACAATTTTGAGACGTTATGCTCTTAGCGTACCCATTTTACAGGGGAGAAAAATGAATCTTAGAGAAGTGGATTATACCATCCCCAAATTATGGAAATAGAAAGCATATGAACCCAAGCAATCAAAGTCAGGACACGGTGTTCTGAATTTCTGTATCAGATTGTCTGATAGTTTTGAGCCTTAGTTCCTTCATCTGTGTAACGGAGACCACACCTTTGTTTGGGATTCAAAATCCGTGCGCACTATGTTTGTATTTACAAGGGGTATGTTATAATAGAAATGGCCTGAGTTGTGGACTCAGACTTAGTTTTGACTCCAGGCTTCCCTAGTTGCTAACTGTATGAACAGTCAAATAAAAAGTATTTTAATTGGACTTGGATTTATTGGACTCCTACACAGGGAGAGGAATCTTATCAGAGCTCTCTGTCATCAAAAGACATATTTACTTTGGCCTGCAGTTCTAAAAAAAATCGAATTAGTTGCCAACATGAAGAAGTAATGTGGCATACAAATCCTGACTTCCAGATCTGGCACCCCTGACCTCCAGCCCCATGTGGCATCCGTCCCCTGGAGTTGAGTGGTGCCAGTGCCCTGTACACAGCGCCCCCCCCCCCCAGTCATCACAGGCCAAGGCACTCTCTAGCACTGCACAGCCAGCCTACTTCGTTTCCATTATATGCCCAACTCTGTAGGCAACTGAGTCAACTTGAGTTGGTAGTGGAATTTGGTTGGTAGGAGAAAGCCTACAAGATCCAAATAATATAGGACATAACAGTGGTGGATTAAAACAAAAACACACACACAGCAAAACTTTTTATTTAACTAAACATAAGCATAGCAAAGTGATCAAACCATACCACTGCAATTCATGTATTAAATTAAATGTATCCGCATACCCATAATCCAGTCTAAGAAATAGAATATAATCGACAGTGACTGATTTCTGATATTGCTGTTTTTAAACATGTAGATATTCGTGCATTTTCTCTCATACAGGCTTGCAATCTTCAGTTGACTGCTGTAGAAAACAAGGAGGTATTTGTTATCTCAAAAACAAAGTTAAATACACTTTAAATTCATCATTCTTTTAGGAAAATATGCAATGCAATAACCTCATTCAATGTTGTACTACAGGTATGACAGGGTTTAGATTCTTAATTCTAATTCAATAATATAATAGTATTTTCATTTTAGTCACACAAAAAAGAGGCATCCTTTGAAGGAAAAATGCTGAGAATAATGTTTAGAGCCCAAAAAATCTTTCTTTTTTAAGATAAGGGCAAAATAATCCTAAAGAAAATGCCAATAAAATAAATGCAATTTTCTGAAAAATTATAACTTTCACTCTTTAGCAGTACAATGAAAGCTTGATATACAAGCAGTTTGAGTAATTTTTCATGAACTAGGCATGAAATGTTTTTTCAAGTACCCTGAATAGAAGGTTTGCTTTAAAAAAGTATGTTTGTTTCCTAAAAACAGATGTGTAAAATTAATTCCTCAATCTTTTTCATATTCTAAAATGTAGAGAAAACACTTATTAAAGCAACCAATAATGATACAAGTTAATTTATGAACATCTAGAGTTTTGTCCAGTAAGTTACAGCTACTTAAACAAAAAACTAAATAATGAAATTGAAGGAGAGGCTTCTTCAGCTAACATTGGTTTATAACCAGGAATGCTGGTTGGAATGGCTAAAATAGTACTAAATTATTATTTTATTAGACTTTTATAGAGATGTAACCCATGCCACTAAGGATGAACCAAATATATGTACAATGCTCGGTGAATCAGGACCAGTATATATGATAAATACTGAACTACTTATTTACTAAAATTTCTCCCTACCAGTAAACAAGATTTGGCTCAAATGTAGGAGGACTGTGTTTTCTTGATGCTAGAGAAATAAATATGAGGAAGTTAATGTATATAACTCGTACCTGCCAGCTTAAGATATAGGGTTCAATGAAAGAAATGGTAAGGACAAGGAATACAGAAATGTGTTCATCTGCTTATTGTCTTTCCAACAGGGAAAGTTTTCTTAGAGCTTAGATCATTTTTGCTATAGATCCCACGTGGCACAAAAACACAGAAAGGTTCAATAGAACCTTTTTACTTAGAGGTATGATTAAGAGTCAGCTACTTAAGTAAAACTCTTAAATTCTTATGCACTTTTCTTTTTTGGGTTCTTTTTCTCCCCCTCCTCCTCCCCCCCTCCTCCCCCCCTCCCCCCCTAGAAACTAATAACAAACTCTAATTTTTGCACTGCATTTCCTTATGTAGGCAAAAAATGAACCACATAATCCTACAGCTCACAGCTTTAGCACGGCAGGATAATTTCATTTAAACTTTCAATGAAATAATACCTTTATAAACACACATGACATGTTTCTAAACTAATTTGGGATGAGTGCATTTATGTTTGTTGACCTGAATTTGATTTCTAGAAATCCTCAGCGCAATTGCACATATAGCAGGAAAAATCAATCCCAAGCTACTAAGTAATAAAAAAAATAACTCTTGGTGGTGAAAATATGAGGAATAGAACAAAAAAAGATCCCTTTTTTTTATGACTACTGAGGAATCTTAATGTCAGCAAAAATATATTTCCTTTGGGTAATTGCTAATCAAAAATATCATTTATGCAATTATATAAACTGCCTAAGTTATAAGCCACAGGAAGAAAGAGGAAATAAATTATTTATATCAACATTTTTTGCTTCCCTTTTCAAAGTTATTTTCCATTCTAAATAATAGCTTGGGGGACTAATTATTTTTCCAGTAACCAAAACCTCTGACGAGGGCTTATTTTTATTGATGTAACTGAAACAGTGAGTAGTCATGAAATACAAGTGAGATCATTAGCTCACCGTAATGATCATTAACTCACCGTTTTTGAGACACTCTCAACGAATAAAAATTACTTGCTGTCAGCGCGACCGGGTCGGGTAGCCATGTGCGCGCCTCCTGCCTGGTGCCCACTGCCGGCCGTGCCACCTGTGAGCCTCCTGCCCTGTGCCAGCTGTGCCACCTGTGCGCCTCCTGCCCTATGCCCACTGCCGGCTGTGCCACCTGTGCGCCTCCTGCCCAGTGCTCACTGCTGGCCGTGCCACCTGTGTGCCTCCTGCCCTATGCCCACTGCCGGCTGTGCCACCTGTGCGCCTCCTGCCCGGTGCCCCCTGCCGGCCGTGCCAACTGTACGCCTTCTGCCCCATGTCCAGCGCTGGCCATGCCCGGGCGCTCAGCACTGCCCAGTGTCTGGTGTGTCCCCATGCGGCGGCGGCCGCCTAGCCCGGCTCAGGGCTCACGCGCATTCCCTGTACTTCCCAGTTGTGTAGAGTGATGCGCCCCTTTTGCCCTCAGAGGAGAGTTAAGGATGGTGTTCTTTATCTCTTGAAACTCTACTTGAGGCTGACCCAGAAGGGCTCTCAGTGAATTCCCATTTTATGGAAGACCTGGGCTTGGACCGTTTGGACCAAGAGGATCGTGGGGGAATTGGGGTTTGAAATTCCTGATTAGCCTCAGCTCTTGGACATTGTTAAATATTTAAGTTATAAGGAAAATAATTTTAAAATAGTTACTAATAACATAATCCTGCAAATATTTTCTGTAGATACAGAAAAGTTAATGTGTCAAGGAAGTGTGAATTGCACTGCAGATAACAAAGATGTAGATGAATAAATTCAGACCACCCTTGTTCACTGAGACTCAGATGAACATTTTGCCATCAGGGCTGAACTTGGCAGTCGTGCTGTTGGATTTCTCTTTTAAGTGGCAGTTTTCCCTTTGAAAAGAAATCAATCCACCCCCGAACAGACAAACAAAACAACCCTACCCTAGAGAAGACTGCAAGAATTTGATGGGGTTTGTTAGTGCGTATTATATATGCACACGTAATTGTGTCCTGCCACTTTATGCCATCTTTATGAACAACAATTTTTTAAAGTAGAAATATCATTTTCCTTCAGGGCATGGTTGGTCATTAACATAATAATTGTAATTTGATTACACAATATTTTTAAAGTATCAAAATTTCACATTTCGTATTAGGTCGTTAAAGACTGAATAATAAACACAATAATGTCATATTGTCAGGTATTGTGTCAAGTACTGTGTAATCGTATCTAATTGAATCTCACAAAAATCTTAAGCTGCATACTGGTAATATCATTTTGCAGATGATAAACAAGAAGCTTTATTAATAAAGACTGATTTTCAGAAGTTCTTTTTGCATTGACATTCTCCTTTGATTGAAAGCGTTGTAAAGATTGTCCCAGTTACTTCTTGTAGTTAATTTCATTTCATTTTTATATATTTTTGAGCCATAGACAGATTTTTTTTTTCCCATAGTCAAATCTCACATTAGTTTCTTTAGTAATTTCTTCTATAGCTTTTTGCAATTAGAAGTCCTTTCTTATTTTGGAATTAGGGAAACAATTTTTGATCAGTTTTTATATTTTCTTTTATCTTTCCTTTTTTAAGCTGGTTAACATATGAAGTCATCTAGAATGGAACTATGCCAGGATGTAACACATTGTTCCCTTCATCAAAAAGTTTTGGAATGAAAAAAAGACAAAAAACAGCCAGCTGAACTAAACTGTGTGCTTAGTGATGTAGTTGATTTATATTTTGGCATCAACTTCTTTTCTAAATGCAGTTCAGCAACAAAAAGTTTGCTGAGTGGCAGCCAGTGTGCAGACCACCCTCTGAGCAGCGCTGACCCAAAACACAGACGTGGCGACGCCCCCATCCTCATTCTAAGTCAACTGTGTACGAGGAAGTCACCTTTGAAATGCTACAGAACGAGTTCTATATTTTTATTATTATTATTTTATTTATTTATTTATTTTCATAGGCAGGCACTGGGAATCGAACCCAGGTCTCCGGCATGGCAGGCGAGAACTCTGCCTGCTGAGCCACCGTGGCCTGCCCGAGTTCTATATTTTTAGTCTGCAATGTGGTCTGTGCTTAAATTGTATTTTTCTGTCCTCATATCTTTGTGGGATACTTTTAGACATGAATTTCTGTGATGCAATCCATTATAATGATAAAATTTGTTCTTCTGTACAAATATATGTCTATACGTAGTCACACACAGAGACACACATATATGTGTATCACGTCCTTTGTTCTTGATGGCCACACGTGTTTCAGACCTCTTTGTGAATTCCATCCAAAAGTATACTAACCCCTTCAATATTGGGCAAAGTTTTGTTAAAATTTAGCCTCAGGTCTTGGACATTGTAAAATATTTAAATTGTAAAGAAAGTAATTTTTAAATAATTACTAATACCATAATCCTGCAAATATTTTTCTGACCTTGCTATGTCTGGAGACTTTTTGGAGAGCAAAACCAAAAAGTTTTAGTTAACACATTGAGACCAAAGACTTCTACTCCCACCCGAAGAAGGAAGGCACTGATATTAACTCCATTTTGGAGATGACGATTGCTAAAGCTCATGCAGCTAATGAGTGCCTGATAAACCTTCATAGCCAAGTCTGTCCATGTTATTGATTACTGTGCTTTGGCATAGATGCTAAAAGATCCTTTGAGCTAACACAGTTCTTATCTTCTGGGTTGGTCCTGGATTATCTGACCACAAAATCTCCTTCAGCCATACTTCACAGTGTTGCAGCCATGTTAAAGTTGTTATAGTGTTTCTAACATGTCATGCTATTTCACACCACAGGGCATTGGCACATGCTGCTCCCTCTGCCTGGAGTTCTCTTCCTTTCCGTCTTTGATTAATGATCTTCTACTCCTCATAATTCAGATACTAGCACAATGACCATCTCCTCAAAGAAGCCTTCTCTGATCATTCTTTGTAGGTGATCTGTGTCTCCGTTAAACACTGTAATAGTACCACCTCCTTTATAATTGTACATTCATTCATCTGGTAGACATGTACTCCATTAGGCTGTAAGCTTCAAGCAGTAATGGACCATGTCTGTTTTTACTTATGATGGGATTCCGAATGCATGAGATAGTGGCTGGTACATATTAGGCATCCAAAAATGTGGATTAAAGAAATGAATGCTGTGATACAGTAACCATCTTAGTAACATTTTCATGCATAGAATGTCAGTGACACTCCACTAGGAGAAATGTCTGAATGCATATTCAAATTATTTAGAATGTTTTTGATGTTGTATGAGACTTTTAAAATGTTGTCAGATAGTTCTTAAAAAGCAATAGTGTGCATTTTGAAGTAAACCCAAGTCCACATAGAATCATAGTTTTCCCAGTATAAACACACAGCAATTACAACCTGCACCGTAAACTGTCCCTCCTGCAGTCTTCCCATCACAGTAAATGGAAGTCCCATTTTCTCTAGTGCTCAATTAAAAATTGTGAGGTTATCCATGAGCCCTCTCTGTTTCTCATACTCCGTGTTCAGTCCTTCCAACAGCTGCATATGTCCAGGACCTCATTACTTCTCACCAGTTTTCTTGCTGCCACCCTAGTGGAACAAGCTACCATCTTCTGTCCCTGGATTATTACTACAGCCTCTTAAATGATCTTCCTTTTACTGTCCTCGCCTCCCACTGCCTATTTTCTAATCAGTGATAGGGAGACTCTTCAAAAACAAAGTCAAATTGCGTGAAATTTCTCCTCAAAACCTTCCAGTAGCTTCCTATCTTGCTTAATGAACCCCCTGCCTTACAATAGCCCTCAAGGCCGCATCTGGCCTACCCTCCTTGACCTTTTGAGCTTCCTCCCCTCCTGTTCTCTTTCTTAGTTTTGCTCCAGACATGACGGCTTCTTTGCTGTAGCACAAACACAGGAGGCCAACACCCACCTCAAGCCTTTGCCCTTGGTTTTCCTTCTGTCTGGAATGTTTTCCAGAGTGGCCACATGGCTGCTGCTGCTTCATTAGGTCTCCGCTGTAGTTCAACCTTCTCAGTGAGGCTTCTCTGATCCCCGTTCTCAAAAATGTGAAGACATCCACCATTGTGGCTTATCTCCCTTCACCTGCTTTAATTTTCTTCTTAAACCTTTAAAACTTTGACTGTATTTACATATACAAATGGATTTTTTCTCCTTCGCTCACTGTTGTCTTCCCAGCACATAGGACAGTACTTGACATATAGGATGCACTCAAAATATGTGCTTATTGAATGAACGGCTGAATTTGTTAACGTTAAAAGTGTAAAGTATATAACCTCTTGTGCCCTATAGAAAGGATGAATATATAAATGTCCTAATTGTCTAACAGAAATGAATTACATCTTCTGCTTAAAGGACTAAATTGTTACTTGTAACAATATTTAAATAGATCTAAACTGTCATTTAATTTCACATTAAAATTCACATTAGATTTTTTGGGTCAAGTAGAAGTCAAGGAGATATTGAAATCTCTTACAGTTCAAACACTCAAAGACGGCAAAGAAGGAATCCAATTTTTTTTTAATAAATGGCCAAACTAAAGAGCCAGAAGTTTCCACATACTGAAGATAGAAGGAATCTGAAGATAAATAGCAAGCTGGAACTTCTTAGTCAGAGGGTGGGGGACTTGGTATTGGATGGAGAGACACTGAGGGCTCAATCTGTTCTAGCGGTGGGATTCCCTGCCTGGCAGTGGGCATCTCTAGCCAGGTGGAAGCAAATGGTCTGCTTGACTCTATGGGCTGAAAAAAAACCAAGCTATCAGGACTAACCAGAACCTAAAGACATAGTTTCAAAATACAAACGCGAACACTGACACAACTACAAGGTGAGATAGATATAGCCACAATCATTGTAGAGACCGTAACACAGCCCTTCATAACTGATAGGTCAAGTGAACAAAGAGATGTATGAAAAGAAAAGATGTGAACAGCTACCAAGTTTGAGCCATTCGAAAGATAGACACCTGAAGCCACTGTAAGGAGAATGCCCACTCTTTTCAAGAACACAGAATATTTGCAAAAAATGAGCATATACCATGTAATTCCCTAAAATCAAACACATTTCAAAGAATTAATATATGATGAGATTTTCTGAGCACAATACAGTGAACGACCAATAGCGAAAAAAATAAAATAAAAAATGCATTGATTTTGGAATTTTAAAGCATGCTTTTGAAAGCCCTATAGATGAAAAAAGAAATCATTATGGGAACTAGAATCCTCTCAATTAAACAGTAATAAAGGTATTGTTTAACAAGTTTTGCAGCATATGTGTAAAGCGCTACTATAAATGAAAACTTTATATGCACATGTAAAAAATTAAATGATAATAATCTGTGAGAAACGTTTCCAAATTAAGAAGTTAGAAAAATAGCAATGGAGTAAACTAAAAGTCAGTGGAAGGAACAAATCATAAAGAGTAGAAATGAGGAAAGAATCAAAATTAGATCTATGAAAATGCCAGTAAAATTGACAAATATAACCTACAGCAAAAAAATGAAGATGAGAACACACAATAAAACAGTATTAAAAATAGGGAGTAGCACAGAGGAAATGTTCAAATGATACTAGGAAAATTCATTGAAGGCTTTTATATCAAAAAAAAAAACAGATGAAACAGGCAAATTTGGAGAAAACATAATGGAAGAACTTAAAGCTCTATAACAATTTTAAAAATTTGAATTGATACCTTAGAATTTTCCCGTTAAAAAAACAGTCCAGACATAGGAATAGACCCAAGGAATAGGTAATTCTAAATTTGATGTAATTTTTCCATTGAATAGAAAATGTGGGAACACCTTCCAATTCATTATTTGAGATTAGCATTAATTTAATATAAATATCAAAAAGTACAAATATGAAGAAGTAAAATTAAGTCCGGTCTCATCTGAGGAGTATGCAAAGATGACAGAGATATTTTCAAAGTTAATCAGCAGTATGTAAATCAGCAAGAATAAGACAAGGGGATAAAGTTGGTTTTATACCAGGACGACAAAGGTGGTTAACATTAAAAATCTAATTCTTCACATTAATAGAGTAAAGATAAAAACTATGTTATTTCAGTAGAAATACTTTCTTTAAAATCAAGAAAAAAGCAAGAATCTCACTACAGCTTCTTCTGTATGAACAAATTGGAATGGAAGAGACAAAGCTATTTTTACTTGCAAGTGACGTAATTACTTATATAAAAACATAATGTAAAGGCAAAGCATGTAATTAACATATTTAGTAAAATTAACAAATACAAGATAAATGTACAACTGGCAGCAACAACAAATAGAAAATATAATTTATAAAAGAAGATAGTATAGCAATGGAAATATAAAGCACTTAGGAATATATCTGATGAAAGATAGAAAATCCACCTTTATTAAAATCCATTACGTTAAGCCCATCATAATGAACAAATATATATTTGTGGATAAAACATCACAATCTTCTGAAAATGATTTAAGGAATCATAGAAATTCCAATAAATATACCGTGAAGGACTTTTAGTGGAACTTGGAAGAGCAGGAGTAAAATGTAGATGACAGAGCAAATAGTCAAAAACAGTGAAAACACTGTTCTTAAAGAGAAGGACGAGGTGGAAATGAAGATGAAGGCAAAAGAGGATGAACAAGAAAGTAATGTGGGGCTCTAGCACTAAAAGAAATTAAGAGCTATTATGAGGCTGTGATGATGAAGCCTGTCAAATTTGGGAGATGAAGACAACCAGGACATAGAACAAAATAGAGTCGTGAACAGACCTGTGCCCACATGACAGACTGGGCACCAAAGGTGACATCGTACAACAGTGGAGAAAGATCGACTGCTCAGAAACACGCAATGGCACAATTAGTTAGCCGCATGTATGGAAATGAAATTGAACACGTTCTTTACACCATGTATAAAAATGAAATCCAGATAAAAATAAAGGCTTATTTCAAAACTTCTAGGAGAAAATATATCAGACTGTCTCTATAATTTCGAGTTTGAAAAGCATCTCTAAAACAGCGCACACACAAAAAACAGGCAGAAGCTGGAAGTCTAACAGAGAAGCTGTTCAGGATCATGGTGGAATTGGTTCTGTTCAAGTCTCATTTGTGTAGTGGTTTCTGCGACTGCGTGGCTTATAGTACACTTACGTGTGCACACACATACATATAGTACATATATTTGTTGTTATGAAAATATTTCATAATTTTCAATAAAAACAAGGAAAGTAGTGGCAGGATGAACATTATTTGCATACTTGGAAAAATCCAGATAATCTATTAAGAAAAAACTACTAGAAACAAGAGAATTCTTGTTAGCGGGTTACAGAACTATATGAAAATTATCTGCTTTCCTATATATAAACCACAAGCACTTGCAAACCATAAAGAAAGAAAAATCACTTTATGTTGTTAGCAAAAAATAAAATAAAAATATAAATGATAAAATATCTAGGAATAAACCTACGAAAGAATGTACTAAACCTATAAAAGAAGAATTTATAACCATACATAAACATGGTTTAAATAAGTGGAAGGACATTTCCTGGTTTGAATTGGAAGGTTCAATACCCTCAAGTGACAATTATCTATATATAAATTTAATGTCATCTGCCAAAAAATGCCAGTAGAATTTTCTTTTCTTTCCTTCCCCTCCCCTCTCCTCACCCACTCCCCACCCCTCTCTTCTTGTCCCCTCCCCTCCCTTCCCTTTTTATTTTCTTTCCCTTTTTTTATTAGACATGCTGATTCTGAAGTCCATAAGGAATAATCAATGTAGGATGTTTCGCATTAAAAAAGAACAAAATGGGGTGGGGGAAGAGGGTGAGTTCTTTCAGAAGGTACATTTCACAGGAGATAAAGCAGTGTGAATTGGAGCTTTGATAGGCAGGCAGGACAATGGAGGAGAGTTAAAAAAAATCACATGTAAGCAGGAAAAGATGTGAAAATGTAGCATATGGTAAAGGCTGTATCTGCCATGAGAAAGAGGAAATTAATCATTCGATGGTAATCTGATTCTCTATCTTACACATTATGCCAAGATATGACAAACTGATTCTATACACTGATTTTTGTTTTCTTTTCTTTTCTTCTTTCGTATTTCAATAAGGACTGCTGTGGTTCTAGATATGAAAGCAGAAACATTTAAGAAAAAGCCAGATAAAATTAGCTGCTCAACATTAAATATCACTGCAAGGAAAGAACATAATGAAGTCAGAAGATAAATTGCAATCAGTGAAAAGTATTGCAACATATCTGACAAAATAATATTTCCCTTAGCATCAAAAGAGCTCTTACATAGCCGCACACAAATGACCAAAACTCCATTAGAAATGTGGCAAAGGATATAATCACACAGCTCACAGAGTTGGACCCGTAGCTTATATGAAAAGTCTTCATAAGGAAACTGTTTTTCTGAATCCATTGCCCTTGTCAGACTACATAAAACTAAACCGATGAACCCATGTTCACTCCCACGTAAGGACCACACCCCTCCCTTGACTTCAATACCGGCCCTGCCCTCTTCTCTAGTTTCTCTTACTCTTTAGTTACTTTTTCAGAAAATTTCTCCATGAATAGATTGAATCTCCTTAATGTATGGTTCAGAGATTCTGTGGGGTTATTTCCATTCCTAGTTTTTCCACAGTTTGCATGCTTACATTATTCGCCTGATTATTTGTTGTGTCTCTAAATGTACTGCCTTCCCTGAGGACAAGGGCTCTGTCTTGTTCTTTTGTTTTTGTTGTTTTATTGTTCAAGATTGTACCCCTCACGATTAGCATTCATATGTGCTAAAGAAATATCTGTTAAATGATGTTTTGACTGATAGGGTGAGTGAATGAAACATGTGGGACTGTGGGAAAACAGGTTTTCTTATACATTTTTGAGGATAGGATCAAATCATGCATTATTTTTGGTGGCTGTGTGGTAACAGCTATTAAAATCTAAATAGAGGACAGCTACCAAGCGATACTTGTGGATATAGTTTCAGTTCATTTTGCCAGCTTTGGGTATAGCACATTTTAAATAATGATTTAATTTTTATCTGTGTTTCTTTGCTTGCTGTCATGGTTGGCATTTCACCTTTGGCCTCCTTGCTTATTTTAACCCACTTATTTTCAAAATATGCATCTAAATACAAAGATAAGCATAAGGATGTAAATATGGTCATCGTTTTACTTCAATCAAATACTATTTATTTAGTGACCATTTAGCATGTGTTGGATTAGCATTTTCTTTTCTGAATTATAGAAATTGCCATTTTAAGATATGTCATATTCTTGGGATGTTACTAAGCGCATAAAGCTGTGGACAAAATTGTTTGCCTGGAAATCAGGGTATGATACAGATTTTATAATTTAACTTGAGTACGTTCATAATAATTTACACTTGAATATATAGAGAGTCAGGGAAAATAAAAAGTCCAAACAGAGATCTATATTTTCAGCAGCTAAGAGGCTGCATTAAACATGTATACTTTATTGACTGATTAAGGAGCTAATATGATATTGCCTACTACATAAAGATGTTGAGTGGATAACACTAGGTGTTAGAGAAAATAACGTAAATCATAGATCATTTTTTTCATATGGCCCCAAAACGCATAGCATTTATTTTGTCTTTTGAACCATGGGGAAAGGATTAATATATTTTACAAACTTTGGCATGGAGACATGGCTTCTCCACTAAGTTGGCACTCCAGGAGTTCCCTCAGATCTGAGAGGTTAATGAGGCAGTAAATATGCACAATTAGCTCCTTGAAAGCAGTAAATATTTGGGGTCCTTGCAAAAGATTTTACTTATTTATTTAGACCAGTTATGAGTCCTGAAGCATTGCCAGAGTACCAAGAATGCAGATGCCTTGTGGCTAATAAGGCCTTGAACTCAACAACATTTGCAGAAATACAGCATTGGAAATTGTGCCTGGAGAGAATCAAGGGTAGCACCAGGTTAAAAACTCACCTCTTCAGACATCTGTATTTCTGTTCTTGGCATCACTATTGCTATCAGGCATTGAGTTGAGACATCTGAAGCATCTTTACCTCTTCTCTCCTTTCTTACTCCCTTAATTGCTTGCCATATTCTACGCACTCTTCATCTGAAAGTGCTATCCGCTTTGTCCATTTCCTCTCCTGTTCGTTCCCCAGGCTTGAATAATTACACTGCCTGCCTTGCTGGTCTCCCTGGCATGTTATCTTTTTAATCTTTCCCACACATTAGCTAGATTCAAATTCCTAAATCATTAAGTCCTGATGTCCAGTTCAAAAATTGTTATTGCCCCTTGCCACCTAAAGAATGGACTCTAGGGCGGGCCACGGTGGCTCAGCAGGCAAGAATGCTCGCCTGCCATGCCGGAGGACCTGGGTTCAATTCCCGGTGCCTGCCCATGTTAAAAAAAAAAGAATGGACTCTAAATTCTATAGGGTGGTCCCAACCAACTCTACTACGTTTGTCACCCATTTCTCTATTTCATGAATGAAAACTGTCCATGATTTTCAGACTCACGTCTTTATTCATGCATTTACCTTATGCTGACTCCTGGTCCTACAAATATATATCATGTCCATTGTACCATCCACTAATGATTAAGACAAAGGCTTTAACCTCTTTGAAATTTAGCCTGAAAGTACAGCTGGAAATGTTTCCTTTTTAAACTCTCTTGAACTTTCTATATCCTATATCATTTTTCACTTTGTTATGATTTCTGATATGCGCTCACTTACACTGATATTTTCACCATGTATGTGTGTATGTGTGAGTATGTGTATTTACCAACATTCTAATGTTCCCTACTAAAGAGTAATCTCTATGAAAACAGGATTAATGTCTACTGCATTTTTTGTCCCACAGCACACGGTTGAGTGCACTGTCCATCATAAGCACTCATTTTGTAGTACAAATGCCCGTCCTTTGAACAGTCAGCTTGATATCCAAAGTAGAAGGTAGCTGAGTCATAGAAGTAGGGAAGAAAAATTAGTCTGGGTTGAGGAATGCAATTGTCTTGACTGAGGTTTTGTGGCCGTATCATTATTAATGCGACCACGTGTTTTTCCTTTTTGGTACATGATGGTATTTTGTATTTCATTGTAAAATGAACCGTGTGAAAACAGAGTAGTTAAGTTAGGTATCAGTTGAATGTGATGAATTGGATTTGACATTTGGCTATAGGCTTGTCCAGCTATTTGCTTTGCGTCTTGAAGTCACGACACTTGGAAGCTTCAAACTGAGAAGTTTATCACTAAGACTATTTAATCTAAAATACTGTTAATTCAACAAGTTGCTAGCATACACACCAGGAAACATCCTAGCATGGAGAGATTTGGCTAATCTCTCTCAGCTTGCTGGAGACTACCCCTTTTAGAGGAAAATAAAATGTTTTACCTTTAATTTTGCATTGCTGTGTAACAATGCACTTGCTAAAAGAAAAAGAGGATATGTTTTAAGAGAGAGTAAGGCAAAGAGTAAACAAAAAGTAGGAAATGAAGATAAAGGTAATTCACCATCTCCTAGGACTTCTAGAACGGAAAATACATGAAATAATAATGAATTGGTAAAATAGACAAAATAACAAATATGATCTTACCTCTAGAAAACCATTGCTTCTTAAAATGTTCAAAATGAATTATTCAATAATTAATGTCACTTGATCCCATAAAATCGGTGATGGCTACATGCACATTTATTGTCCCCACATGGTACTTTTTAGCATTCCCTATAGCAGAAGTCACAAGTATCTTCCTCAAGGGCACACATCTTGGTTAGTGTTAGGAACTACTCAGCTGGACAGATGAGAGGACAAACCTGTAGAGACAGCCTTGGACTTGAATACTTCTCTGCCGGCTACTTCGTGAATGAGCTTCAGTAAAGTCATTTAATCCGCCTTGTACTCATTTTCTTCATTTCTAAAAGTGGGATAATTTTTCTTGTAAGTTTCATTGTTAGAATTGGTGATCTTCTAATTGCCTGGCATACTTGTCATATAATACAGAATGAATAAATGATAATGATAACTAGTATTATAATTATATATATATATAATAAATATATATATATTTTTACGTGGGTAGGCACCCAGGAATTGAACCCAGGTCTCTAGCTTGGCAGGCAAGAACTCTCCACTGAGCCACCATTGCCTGCCCTATTATAATTATTATTATGAATTCTTCAATATAAAGAAGGATCTTTTCTGCCTTTCAGTGTATTGATATCTCTCTTCATTGGAAAAATGATTTTATATCCCTCAGATGTTCTTACTGGGTTGGCAGGGAGTTGGATTTTCATGAAGGGTCTTTGGTAGACCACAGACACAGCTTTGGCATTGATGCCTACTTAAACAATGCTACCGGCTGAAGCAGTGAGTAGTTTGAGTTGATGGTGAAGGGGTTCAGGCAGTGGAGGAGCGTGGCACTCCCACACCAAACATAGGTCTGGGCGTCACAGTGAGGAGGTAGAAGGGGAAAATGTCACCCACCTAAAGAGTGTCCTTACAAAAATTGACTTTCTTTTCTGTGTTTCTCTTAAGTACCATGACAGATGTGTGGCACAGAGTAAGGCAAGCACCCTTCCTTGAGAAGGTCTTCTCTAGAATTGCTAGCTGACTTATGGCTTCTCTAAGTCAACAGATGACACATCAGTTTCAGCTTTCCATGTATCTGGGAGAACATTCAGTTGCTTCCATTATTCTGTATCAGCTGATAGATAAATCATTAGACATTTATTAAACAGGGTATTGAACTAAATAATTCAGTGGTTTGAAAGAAACTATGGTGGTTTTTGTTCTCTAAATGCTAACATTCTAGGTGGAGAGATTTTATATATCTTAATTAAAGTTCACTAGAAATACAAGGCAGTTCTGATATGTCTTATATACCATATGTTTAAAGGGGTAAAAGCTAATGATCATGAAAAATATGGGCTAGTATTATTGAAGAGTCCTTTATAGAGGGAAGAGGTCTCAATATTTGGCTTGGATTTGTAAATGCAGAAAAGCAGAGGAAAGCATTATGATAGAAAGGAACTGTATAAAGAGAGTAGGCTGGAATTAACTGTTCTAGTGAATATTAGATTGAAGCCAGTGTATAGAGGGTTTGAATAATAAGGTAAAGAATTTGGATTTTTATCATGTAGATCAGTGGTTCTCAGAATTTTGAGTGAATAAAAATCATCTAGAAAATAGGTTAAAATACAATTTCCCTGCCCTTATCTCTAGATACGCTACTTCAATTAGTCTGGGGTGGAACTCAGGAATCTTCATTTCAAGTAATTCAATCTCTCTATATTTTGTGATGCTGATGCAAAAGATGCATGATTCATATTTCCAATATCACTGTTTGACAGGGAAAATGGAAAGATTTTGAATGGGAAAGTAGCATTTTCTTTTTAATGCATTCATGAGAAACTAGACAGGGTTGAGGGAAAGGAGGTAAATCGGACAATGCAATAATCTACAAGTTAAGAAAATTGTCCTTTGCTTGGGCTGATAGCAGGTAAGGTGGAAAGGAAGGGACAGGAATGACAACTTTAGGGAATATTTGACTAGCAGCATTCAGGTATCTATTGGCTCCTGGAAGGCAAAGGATTTTGTTCCAACCCCAGTAGATGATAAACTCTTTGAGGGTAGAACAGGGTCTTATTCATCTTTCTCTCCCCATCTTAGCCCGGTGTCCAGCACACAGCAGCTTCTCAACAAGAGTTTGTAGAATTTCCAGGTATACCTATTGTCTAAGACGCATCAGTCAGTAAGCATCTCTCTTTTTCTCTAAATACCTCTAGTATTTTTGTTTCTGTTTACCTCTAATGTTTTATGTCACTGGGGACTTGTTTTACTTTGCCTTTTGTCATGCCAATGGCAGTGTGGATTTAATTGTTTTGAACAAATGTAAATGATTTAAAATGTAAAGAGATGTGAAAATATCCTGAAGTTCTCACAATCTGATCTTCTCAAGGAGCAAACAGCACTGAAATCACGTCAAACCACGTATACTCAGTAGATTATATAAAATTGTCATTGTGTAAAAATATAATCCACTCTCAGAAATTGTGATAGTTTGTTTCATTTTTATTAGCTTTTTCCACATAATATGTGGCTTTGGTGGGAAATATGCCATGAAATTTCCTTTAATGTATTCAGCACATAAAAATCTTCGGTTTTAAATGATTACTGTTTACAAATCATGTTCTTTCCAAATTATCCAAAAAATGTGAGTGAATTCATAAATGTTCTCATCTCTAACTCTTTAAACATCAAAAAGGACCATCTTCAAAATCCAAATACTTCTCCAGTTTTCCGCAGGATATCACAAAACTTCCTGGCAGGGACTTTTAAACAAGTTGAAAAGTTTTATACGATAAAAATATTTTTTCAGTTGACTTGACAACCATGTACAGTGTTAGCGGAGAGTTTATTTGCCCAAGGCGCTTTGTCAAAATGGATTTAAACTGAGATTATTAAAATATAGTTAAGTTGTTCAAATGTGAGGAGAGCTGGTGCTAACATCTTACTTAGAGAATGTTTTCCGTACCATGCATGCGACTTGGTGACAGGGCTTTCTAGAGAGAGAGATGCATTTCTGCTGACAGAGAGGAGGCATTTTTCATTTTTTGCGAAACAGTAGGTCAACTGCATGAAAAGTTTTGACTCAGAAAGGGGAGGAGTCTGGCAGGGCGGAGGACTCTGGCTGCTTGTGCAGCATCAGACTGCCTGGGTTTTTTTTTCAGGGCTCCACCAATAACCTCAGCGCCCTCCTCAACTGTAAAATGGAAGCCATGATAATAGAAACATCATGGGGAAATTGTGATTAAAGATTAAATGATATCATCGTTCTGAATGATAAATGTAGTGACTGGCACAGATGAAGGTTCACGATTAATTGTTTTATTTCAAATCGGTGGGATCAGGACTTTAGGCAAAGTCTTCTGTTGGTTCCAGATGTGCATTCAAAAAGCCCTGTCCCAATTTAATGACAGTCTTTTCTGTTATGAGTTAAACAGCTCTAGGAAAATTTAGCTAATGGTCAACAATGCTTGAGTCACCAGATATCTCCATGGTTGTAGCTAATTTCTAACATGAGAATCACGATCCCAAAAGGAAAAGGATCATCTGGATGAGAAGTTGTAATCTTCCCAATTTGGAAAATCATATTACATTACTTTGGGAAAATGTCCAAATTGCTAAATCTTGGAATCAGTTCCTCTCCTTCTCTCACATGGACGCATTATTTGAAAGTTTTGTTATTTCTGAAAAAGACCAGTTGCCTTTCAAAGTAGTATCCTTTATGTATGGTTTGAAAGATTGCACCCCACAGATGGAAGAGTCAGACGTGTCCCACATGGTGAGCGGGTGCTGTTTTAACAGGCTCACCCAGTGAGTTGTCCTATAGCCCGAATCCCGGCAGACACTGGACAGCGATGCCAGCATGGGTTGCATTAGAGCTGTGATGTTAGAAACACATCAGGACATACTTATTAATCTGTGCCATTGACATATTTACAATTTATTCTAAACAAAGTAAATTATTTCCATTCTTATTTACTTGGTTTTTCTTAAACCTCTCCCTTCACCAAAGAAAGCAAATATGGAAAACTATCTTTAGTGATAAGCGCGTCTCTTTGTGATTTTTGAAAAGTTAGAACAGCGCAAGAAAATGTCTCTGATTTTACCACCCCAATAAAAATAATAGTTACGGGTTTCTACTTTATTCCAGGCTGTGCCAGGCATTTTACCTCATTCTCATTTAATCTTCACAGGCAATCGGTGAGGAAAAGATAATCACGTATGCTTAATACGTGAGAAAACAGAGACACATTGCTCATTTGTTTGTGTGTTTGTTTATTATGTAACTTGCTCTGATCACATCAGTAAGGGGAAGATATGGCCATCAAATCTCTGACTTCAAAGTCTTTTCTCCCTCCCTGCATTCTACAGAGTGAACTGGTCCATCACTACTCTGCATGATCCCCATTTTTCCTGCTCTGCTTCAAAGTATGAAAAGCAGTTATCTTGCTATTTTCTTCGTCAATTACATGTGGATACAGACTGTATTTGAAGACCACAAATTAGGAAAGCAGTGAGAAATACTATTCACCATAAAGCTGAATTTCCCTAACCTTAAGTGAAGGGTGACATTCTATAATGTACTTGGAGGT
The DNA here is from genome assembly GCA_004026745.1 of Myrmecophaga tridactyla. Classification (NCBI taxonomy): domain Eukaryota; kingdom Metazoa; phylum Chordata; class Mammalia; order Pilosa; family Myrmecophagidae; genus Myrmecophaga; species Myrmecophaga tridactyla. The sequence continues at coordinate 29,394 of PVIY010016778.1, read as the reverse complement.
TTAGCCAGGCAAGAATTTTCATAGCTGTCAAAGTTAGCAGATATAATGATATGATAAACTTTACTTTATTAATTTTCTCTGTCCATATTATTTTCTCTTTTCAAAACTATATTTAATTATAACAACTTGATATAAAATTAAAATTTTAATCTATCTTAATGAAAATGTAATTCGTTAGACTTGGAAAGCCTTATTTCAGTTTGAGAAAATGCAAGTAGTCTAGCTGTGATTTCCCTTGACAATTTCTCTAGGAATTCTTTTAATTTGGTGTTTTAAAATACAAGATAGATATTTTCAGCATTCAGAATTTATTATGAAAGACAATCTTATTTATTACCTATACTATTACAAAATAAGAAAAGGGAACATTTGATTACCCTGCCATCATTACAAACCTAGCACGTAGAAAAACAAACTTGTCTCTTCCTTCTTCCTCAGCATTAGCCCTTATTCCTAAGTAATTATTTTTAATGGGCTTATGATGAGAGTCCCTAGGAGATTATATGAAATTTTAGTAAAATAAAAAAGGGTGCTATATGATGGCTTGGTTTAATGTTTCAACATGAGTTAACGAGTGTGATTCCTACATGACAGTTTCTTATACAGGTAAATAAATTCTTGTCCTCAAGAACCTGGATGAAACAACAAAAATGAAAGTGACATATTAAACTTAAGGTCCTTCTAAAACATCCATTTGGAAATATGTCATATTTCTAGAATGCAGTTGCAACCTAAAGAAGCAGATTTAGAATTCACTAGAAAATAGTGGCCAAGATTGTGGAGGCTTTCCCAGAGACAGTTTGTGATATGTGAGGTGGGTGGTAGAGGATGGTCGAATGAAGTAGATGGGGGAAAAGAGTGAGAGATTTAATAAAAGGTATACATAAACTATCTCCAGGTAAGAGCCTGAATCTAACTACATTCAAAGAGAAGTTTACATAGCACTGTGTGAAAAATGCACCAATAGGTCACTTTGGTACAGGTGCTAAACAGGCCGTTTTGCAGGTAGGTGGGAGAAATTGTTCCTACTAAATGAAAATGTCCACCTTTAATCAGGATAACTGAATTTTTTAAATAAATCGATCTGAGATATAGCTTCATTTTGACCTTTTAAAAATATCTTTTCTCCCATTGTTTCACATGTTTTGCGTTATTTAATTGCAGTTACCAGAAGTTAGCAATGTCATCCACTTAATGCCATGTTGTTGCCTTTTTCCTATCCTGGGACAGCATGGGCATTCACCATGACAATGACCACCCATCCTGCGCTGATCGCCTTCACATCATGTCTGGGGAATGGATTAAAGGACAAAACCTTGGAGACGTCTCCTGGTCCCAGTGCAGCAAAGAAGATTTGGAAAGATTTCTCAGGTACCTGAGGTCAGCTCATGCAGTTGCATTCTGGGTGCTTCTGTGCTCCTGCTTCCTCTCCTGACCAGGGAGGACAGGGTGGCTAAGTGGAAATAGCCCCACACTAGGGCTCCAGGCACTTGGGTTCCAATCCTGGCTTTTCTGTTGGCTCACAGCTCTAGGTTGGTCCTTGTTATTTAACCCACCACCTTTTTAGTTTCCACATTTTCCAGATAAGTGAATGGGAAGGATGCTGTGTGGTGTTGAAAAGCTAGCCAGATAATTAAAAGCGTATATATTTGTCACTGTATTGAATTTCCTCTTCAGTCTTTCCCAGTGGAAACATTGTGATTACTCATCACCCAGTATATCTGTTGTTATCATGAAGGCCTTCTTTAACGAAATCTGTCTTTCTGTGTGATATGTCTAAACTCTGTTTTCATTAGCAGTTTTCACTATTATAATTGTCCTCTATCCCCTTCTTTTCCAACTTTGAGTCGGTAGCACTAGCTTCTGCCTCGTTGGAAAATGAAAAATTTCATACTATTTGTTCTAAATTTCATTCTGAAGTCCTTGTTCTTTATAATTCTTTTGGTAAAAGAAGGGGCAGCTGAAACAGTAGGTGCCATACAAATTAATGAGAAAGAGAGAGAGAGATGCTTAAGGTATAGGAAAGACTAAGTAAGAAATATAGGAACATCTAGCTAGCTAAATTCACTATACGGCTAAACTTCATACATTTTCCCATACCATTTAAATTGGTAAGCCTATTTTTCTATAAAGTGGATATTAAATTTACTAAAACATGCTTATTACATAACCAGGATTCTATTCTGAAATGTGTACCGTATAGTGTGTGCATGCTCTTTGTCATGCTGGGCTAGGGACAGCGCTGAGAGTGTGCAGCGTTTTGTACGCACCGCATTGCTGCATCAGCACCCAGTCAGTGGGTGCCGACATGCTCCTGAGGAGAACGCACGGTTTTGTATGCATGAATCTGAACTTGAATCGGAACGCGGTTCAAAATAAATGTCATTTCACAAATAGAAGTTGCATTATACACCTATGCAAAGTACAATTAATATTTGCTTGAGAATGCTCTCCATGCATTCTTTAAATCAAAACACTACTTTTAGACATGCTATTCTTCTTCATTTTGTAAATGTGTAAAATAATACCCGCTTCACAATGTTATGTTGGTTAGCTGAGTTAGCCCATATGAATGGACTTAAAAACCAAAAATTTCAATTAACTTGAACTTTATCACTAATTCTTAATTGTAGATAAATGATTCTCATACATGGAATAATTTCAGTAAGCATTCAATAGAATAGCTTCTGAATAAACATGACAGTTTAATGTTATAAAAATATTTTCTGTTGCTATACCAACTAATCATAACAACTTTCTATATTAACTTCTTAAAATTTACACTTATCTCCATATTGCCAGGTCAAAGGCCAGTAACTGCTTGCTACAGACAAATCCCCAGAGTGTCAATTCCGTGATGGTTCCTTCCAAGCTGCCAGGGATGACATACACTGCTGACGAGCAATGCCAGATTCTCTTTGGGCCTTTGGCTTCCTTTTGCCAAGAGATGCAGGTAAGGGGTGTGTCCATGTGGGGTTTTGTAGGTGTATATTCACATTCGTTGTTCAGAAATATCCACCGGAGGAGAGGAAGAGCACCTCATTTTAGAGTTTGTGGGTCAAAAGCATCCCGATACGGAAAGAAGGATTTTTCAAGCCACGTTTTCTGCCTATTTCCCCTTTGTGGTGGTTTGCAGCCGTGCATAAGAAAAACATGTTCCTACACTTAATCCATTTCTGTGGGTGCCAACCCATCGTAAAGAGGACCTTGTGATGAGGCTACTTCAGTTAAGGTGTGGTCCCTCAATCAGGAGGGCTCTTTTCCCTATTACTAGAGTTCTATGTAAGAGAATGAAATTCAGACAAAGAGAGAGAAAGAAAGCCACTGAAGGAGCAGCCAGAAGTTGAAATTCAACTGGACCCAGAAGAGATGGGAGAAGCCAGGAGTAGCCTCCCTGAGAGACATGTGGCAAAGGAGCCCAGGGCGCCATGTTCTCTGGGAAGAAAGCATCACCTTGGAAGTGCCTTGATTGGACATTCCCCTGCTCTAGAACCATGGAGATAATAAATCCCCATTGTTTAACCCGACCCATTTCATGATATTTGCTTGAGCAGTCTGGGAAACTGAAACATTCTTGTACTTTAGAAATAATGGAAATAAGGGGTGGATATTAAAGTCAGTAAGGAATGACTCAAGAATTTCTACTTCAAAAATGGCACTGAAATCAGGGAAATATTTGCATTATGCCAGTTCAGTTCATCCAGTTGAAATCTGCTACTTTCTTACATGGTAACTGTAAAAATTGTCAGTTGTAAAAATTGTAAGTTGAATGCTGTATGAAAATGAAATCGCGGAAGAAGTGCAATTTATTTCAACCCTGAAAATAAAATTCAAAAATATATACTTTATGGTAAAATATTAGAAAGTGCATTATCTAAATAATTGAGCTAGAGGAAAAGGGAAATGCATATTAGGAAACTAACAGGATCTATAAATCAGTATTCACAGAATTCAGTAATTGCTTGGAGAATCCATTTGTTCCAAGTTAAAAATATATAAAAATTGGGATGAAATTGCTTTCTTAATCGAGGTTAGAATTTTGGCTCTATTTACTCTTCCTTCTTTCTTTTCTTCTCTCCTCTTGATGTCTGCCCGCTGCCCATCTTCTCCCTACCTGTTTTCTTCTGAAACATACCTACCCTTTTCTGTTTCAGGAATAAACTGATAATCCTACTTAGAGTAAGTTGCCTGGATATGCCTACATTCTACCACATAAGCATTTAATCCCAATGTGGGATGAATTTGTCTAAAATGAAAAAAAGAAGCACAATCCTAATGGGAAAATTTGCTGAATTTGACCACCTCAAAATTAAAGGACATCATAGACAGAGTTAATACACAAGTTAATCACTCTTAATAAGTAATAAAGAATTAACATAAAAAACTAGAAAGAATTCCTGCAACTATGCAAGAAAAGCACACGATTAAAAAATGGCAATTTACAAAGACGGGGACATAAAAAATGGGAGCCCATGTTAGTATACAGTCATGGAAAAAATAGTTCTAAGGACAGGAATTAAAGAACTAGATTATCCACTTAACTAACGCACCATCACATTTATGATATATACACACAGCCTTTGTAGGACTTATTCATAAGATAAGATGAAACATTGAACCACAAAGCAGGGAGGGTCAAGTCTCAGTGGTTTAACCCATTGTGACTTTGTTGAACTTGCTGGAAAGTAGGTCTTTAAAAATCTGTATCTTATCCAGATCTTGACAACATAGGGAATTTCTAAGTGAAGACATTTCTTCAAGAAGTGGGGAGTGATAAGCGCTGCCAAAAACTGAAGACAGGTGGAGTGAAATGAGATCTGAGAATGGGCGATTGATTTTTTTTTTTACCCCTGTCGGGTATGGCACATATTACATAAAGCTACCTGTAAATGCTTGACTATGTAGCAGATGCAGAGAGGCATACCTTAAAAATCTAAGGCCAAATAGTTACAGATTATAAAGGATTTGAACAGCTCTATCTGTTAAGCCACACAGATTCCCTTCAGGTTGAGCTGTCGTAGTAGGTCGCTCTGTCGTCTGGACTTGATACAAAATAAATCCCCAACAAGGTGCATTCCATGACATTAGAGTCAGCTTTTCTTTTATCACAGCAACTCCAGCACTTTAGAAAATACTCAATAAATGTTTATTGAATGAGTAAATGAATTACTTGATGGAATGAGGATTCTGAGTCTTCACTATATAAACACTCGATTTTCAGATATATGTCAGGATTATATGAAAATGACCTTCTAGAATAATAATGCACTGCCTGTATACAAGCCAAACAATATGGGCAGAGAGTTTATGTTTCACAGCTTATAAATGAGTCAATCGGACATCCATTGTCTCATTTCCAGTAAGTGACACATATAAATATTAAGCTGCATTCAGAGATACTTCACAACAACTTTTCAGCATGTGTATTTGTGGCAGAATTAGAGAACCAAGATAGCCTTGAATCTGACAATGGCCCTTGGTCCATGGCATCTGAAGTAGACGTTGCTCTTCTAGACTTTTAAATAGGTATGTACACATAATCACTAAAGGTTCTGATGCTGCATACAAGCTGATTACATTAATAATTAAAATTCACCTTTCATATAAACAACTAACATCTGCAAAGGCACAGCTGTAGAGTTGCTTGTAAAACTTCTCGACCCCAGCAATAACAGCTGACTCTTCTGTATTAATTTATACATAGTTAATTTATTGGATGGCCTTGTTCTTGAGTCCTAAGCAATTGATGCTTTAGGGCCATCTGGCAACTTGTGTCTGAGCCAGCTCCAACTTCATCAAGTTATTTTGATAGCTGTCTGAAATTATATAGCCTGCTTGTCTACAAACAGTTAACAGTGGCCCACAAGAGACCTTTCATGAGTAAAAAGGAAGTGTGATAAAAATTGAGAAACTCCAGGAAACTTAAATTTTTACTTTTGCTTTTGGATTAGGCATATCATGAATTTCATAAATATTATATTGTGTAAGACATGTTATAGTATAATTGAATCATGTGGTCACTGAAAAAATAACATGGAAAGTTCTCATTGCATTTCTGCTATATCTCCTTGATGTACCAAAATATGTTGGATTTTCTAAAAACTGCTCATTTGATTCACTGAGTCAGCTGCCATTGAAATGAGGTGCCTCATGAGGAATTCTGAAGACTGGGTCTCTGTGATTTGGTGTTATGACATTACAGAGGCAACGAGATTTTGGAAGTACAGAGGCTTCATGTGCAGTAGTCCTTGATAACTAGTAGTTTTGGGGCATTGACAGCAACTCCATCAATATTTTATAGTTTGTTGAGAATTTTTATCATAAATTTGCTTTGAATTTTGTCAAAATTTTTTTCTTCGTCTACTGAGATAATTCTGTGATTTTCTTCAAATCTGTTAAGTTAATGTGTTGAATTACATTGTTTGATTTTTAACATTAAACCAACCTTGCATTCCTAGGAATAAGCCCCAACTGTTCATACTGTACAATCTTAAGGATTTTGTTTTCTGTTCGTGGGAGAAATTCCTCTGTCTTCAACTTTCTTTTCTTTTTCTTTCCTTTCCTTTTTAAAAAACTTCTTTGTCCTGTCTTTCAATTAGGATTTTTATGGCCTTTTACAATGAGTTTGGAAGGATTTTCTTCTACTCTATTTTGTGAAAACATTGGCATGAAATCGGTGTTAGTTCCTACTGAAATGCTTGATAGATTTCACTAACAATTACATATGGGCCTGGAGTTTTACATTATAGGAAGGGTTATTTTTTGTTTTCTTGTTTTTAGATTTTATTTTAAATGTTATTATAAAATAAAATTGTGACTTTTGTGTACAGTTCTATGAATTTTATTACATATATAGTTTTAAAATACAACTCTCTCATGCTATCCCTTTGTAGTCACTCCTTTCTTCAACCCCAGCCCATCAAGAAAGTTTCTGATAACAAAGACTGAGCTATTCAGATTTTCTGTCATATGTTGTGTAAATTTTGTAAGTGTTCTTCACAAGATCTTTGTCCATTTTTCCTAAGTTACAAATTTGCTATTATAAAGTTGTTTGCAATATATTATTCTTTTAATTATTGCAGGGTCTATTCTAATAAACCCTCTTTTATCCTGATGTTGGTGATTTGAGACATCTTCATGAGTCTAGTGATGAGTTTATGAATTTAGTTGGTCTCTTCAAAAATTAGCATTTGGGTTTGTAACTTTATCTTTTGTTTGTTTTCTGTCATTGATTTTTTACCTTTAATTTTTCCTTCCTTTTAATGTCTTTGGGTTTCCTTCACAATTCTGTATCTAGTAGAATCCCAGGTGATTGATTTTAGGCCTCTGTTCATTGATAATAAAAGCATTTAAAGCTAAAAATTTCCCCGAGAGCACTGCTTTTGCTACATTTAACACATTTTGATATGTTGTATTTATCATTATCATTCATTTAAAAATATTTTCTAATTTCTTCTTTGTCCCTTGTATTATTTAGAAGTATGCTGTTTAACTTCCAAGTATTGGCCTTTTCCTAGATATATTATTGTTATTTGTGTCTAAGTTAATTCCATTGTGGTCCACGAAAATGGTATTTAAGGTTTTAATTGTTTTAAATTTATTGAGACTCCTTTATAGTCTTTCTTAGTGAGTATATCAGGTGTATTTAACAGAATGTTTATTTGCAATTTTTAGATTTAGTGTTCTATACATTTTAACTAGGTTATGATGCTTGAGAGTATTGCTCATCTCATCAGAGTTTATGGATTTTTTCTAGTTCAATTGATTGCTGAGATAGGGATATCCAAATATCTATTATGGTGGAATTGTTTACATGTGCCATTAACTATTTCAGATATTTCTTCATACATTATAAGGCTCTGTTATTGGACATGTACATATTTATTATTGTTATGTCTCTCTGATAAATGAGTTACTTTATTATTATGAAGAGTTCCTCTTTATCTCTGGTGCCACTCTTTATATTAATGTGCATTTTAAGTAATATTACTATGGCCCTTCTGACTTTTTTTGCTAATGTTTTCCATGGTATACCTTTTCCTTTCATGTATTTTAAACCCATCTCTCTTTACAATGAAAATCAGTCTCTTGGCAAAAGCATTTTTTTTTTGCATGGGCAGGCACAGGGAAATGAACTTGGGTCTCTGGCATGGCAGGCGAGAACTCTGCCTGCTGAACCACCATAGCCTGCCCAAAAGCATATATTTGAGTCTTACTTTTTATCTATTCTTATAACTGTAACTCTGTTTTTGTAGCTTAAAAGCAGTCATAGACAACTGGTAAATAAATGTGCATGCTGTATTCCAATAAAACTTAATTTAGAAAAAGAGTCAGCAAGCCCCCAGGCCATGGTTTTTGAGATAAGCTCTAGGAATTTATTTATTTTAAATTATTCCTTAATTTTTACCAGTCTACTTATAGTTAATATAAGTAGTGTAAGTTTCACTTACACTAGAGAAACATGCAATCACATAGTCTGTTTACATCACCCCATCTTGCCTTTTATGCTGTTGTCATCATATTATTTCATCTATGAATTACAATACAATGGTGTAGTTTTTGCTTTAAATGTTTTAAATATACTTTAAATATTAATAACTTAAAAATAGTCTTTTACATTTTTCAAAATATTTACCATTCCTTCTTGAAGAAATGAGTTTTCCTTGGGCTTCATTTTCCGTTAGTATCTTGGGTTTACTGGTGATAAGATCTCTTAGTTTTCTTTCAGCTGAAATAAACCTATTTCACTTTGATCTTTGAAGGGTATTTTCACTATATATAGAATTTCTGTTGAAAATATTTTTATTTCAACATAGTAAAGAAGTTTCTCTGTCTTCTGCACTCTATAATTTATGATGAGAAATCCATAGTCTTTCAATTGTCATTTCTCAGTATATAATAAGTTATTTTTCCTTGTCTGTTTTAAAGATATTCTCTTTAACTTTGATTTTCAGCAGTTTGGCTAACATGATATGCTTTGGTATGCTTTTGTGCACATTTCTTCTATTTGTAGTTTGTTGAGTTTCTTGACTGTAAATTTGTCTTAATAAATTTGGGAAGAAGTATATAGCCATCATTCCTTCAAATACTTTTTCCACCTCTTCCTCTCTTTCCAACTTTTGAGACTCCGATTACACATGTGTTAGACCTTTTTACATTCTCTCACAAGTATATGTGCCTCATTCAAATTTTTAAGTCTTTTTCTCACTCTGCTTCACATTGGATCATTTTTCTTGATGTGTTTTCAAAATCTTTCTTCTGTCATTTCAGTTCTACTATTAAGCTCATCCTGTAAGTTTTTCATTTCACCCATTGCATTTTTCACTCTAAAATGAACGTTTCCATTTTGTACCTTTTAATTTCTCTTTGGAGATTTCTTATCTTTCCATTCATTGCAAATCAATTTCCTTCTTACCTTACTGAATACATTTATAATATCTGTCTTAAAACATTTATGAAAATTGCAATATTTCTTCTATCTCTTATACTTTTAATGTTCTCTTTTTATTATAAAAGATAAAAAGAAATATTGTATCATTTTACATTTGTTTTGAAATGCTTAAATATGCATTTCTGTTGTAGATCCTATGCAGAGCATTTTAAGTTTAAAGATCTTTACTTATTGGACATATTAACTGGCTTCAACAATTGAGTTGAAAGACAAGTATTTGACTCTAGCCTATGTAGCATAGGGAGAATATTTTATTGCAGCAATCAGAAGTGCTGATCCCCACCCCCACTCCCCACCCCCCACCCCCCCACCGCAGACATATGCACCTTCATTATCCTGAGGAAAGGCTTGCTGTTACATTGCAGTGACATTACACATCTGAGACACTCCTCTCCTTAGAGTGAGCAGAGTCCATCTCACTTCCTCAGAATATTCTTGTGTTTCTTTTAATGGTTTGAACTACTGCATCAGTGAATTAATTGTTTTTAAGAATAAGGCTATAATTTACTTACTGTGAGAACCCTAGGTCGTCAGAACATAAAGGGAAAAGAGATTTATTGTGTGTGGCTAGGCTTATCATGAAAAGTCGCCAAGTTTGCTTTTCTGCTTTCAGTTCATGAATTGGGAATCAGAGTACCTCCATTTTTGAAGTGCAGGTAGTGGCGGAAGGTCAGAATTTAGGCCACCAACAAGGCTCAAAGAGCGAGTGTCATCCTAATATTATTGTATGGATGATTTACTTTTTATTTCAGTATGCATTGGTTAATGAATAAACTTGACTAAAATAATTTTCACTAAAACACAACTAAGTTTTACATAATGTAAGTAAAGCGTATGTCTTCTTTGATGGAAATATCAATAAGAGAAACTTTTAGAAACTAAAATTCTCAAGTTAGAGATTTGTTAATTCAAATATAAATATCTCCAAGAAAGCACATGATGAACAATTGGCCTGTCTGTAATAGATGTTGATGACAGTAGTGCAATATTGTAAGTGTAAATAAAATACTAAATTGTATACTTGAAAATGGTTAAAATGGGAAATTTTGAGTCATATATAAATATAACTACAATAAAAATTAAAAAAAGATAATATTTTGAGAGCTGTGGTAAATTTGATATTAGAGTTATAACAGATCTGTTTAAAAAGTTTGTTTTAATGTACCCTGCTCAACATATTTAAAATATTTGTGTCATAACATAATATTAGTTGTGATTTTTAGTATGTTTTTAATGCTACCACCACAGTAAACTTCCCCAAATAGCCTTTTTTAATCTTATGAATCTCCTGGTCAAACTGCTAGATATGTTTCTATTATCTACAGATATGAAGTCCTTTTGCCACTGCAAATCTGGTTCTTCTATCTTTTCAATCTTGTTGTCCATTGTCCTCTTCCATTATATATATATATATAGCCACTGTTTCTCTCTAATAACCCACTCTCTTCCCTCGTCTAGAAGCCTTCCTGCTTCTCCAAGAATCTAGATAAGTAGTCATACAATCGTCAGTGCACATCAAGTCATCTTTTCATCTCCCTCATGAATTCCATATTTCCATGCAATTTTTTAAACAATTAGCTTGTGTCTAAAAAACTGCAAACATCCTACAAAAATAGAAACTCGTTTTTACCTGTGTGTCATTTGTTCCCCTTCATATCTATGGCTTTACAGTTACAGCCATGGCTTTGTTTGTTTGATACTTTCCCTCTTGCCTTTCCTCAGAATTCTCTTTTTCCATCATTGCTCGGCCCCTGCTGTTTTAGTCCAGGAATGCTTTTATTCCCTTTAACTTTCCCTACCAAAAGATCTAATATTCATTTATAACGAGGTAAAAATGACTGATAAAAATGTGCAGAAATACAGCCACTAAAGAGCCTCTGCATTGTGTCAAGGGCCAAGGGAATATGATAAAGTAAGAGCATATGAGCTGTGGAACTTAAGTGCAAAGCAGAGCATAAGTGAGGATGTGTTTTAGGGCAGTAGATGCTGAATTCATACCATAAACATCATCACCTATTCTTCCAGCCTAGTTCATATCATGGTCGGAATAAATGATTTTGGCTTAAATTTGTCCTGTGATATTAAATAATCTTACTGTGATATTAAATAATCTTACATAGCTACATGTGTTTTATTTAAAGAAATTGTAAAAGAATTTATTTTTATTAAAAAGATTTTCTTTTTTGCATATCCATTCTTCACATCACTATAAAATTATATGCTGTTTCAATTGTAAGTTTAATATTAAAACTACCTAAGGCATGCTTTTTTCAGATAATTTCCATTGTTCTATCAAAATAGCATTCTCAAAAATTATTGGTTTAACCTAAAAATTGCAATACATCCACCTTATTGGTTGTTGTGCCCTTATTTTCAGCATGCTATCTGCACCGAGCTGTGGTGCAAGGTAGAAGGGGAGAAAGAATGCAAAACCAAACTTGATCCGCCGATGGATGGAACCGATTGTGACCCTGGTAAGGTAAGTCATTAGTATTTCCTGAACTTGATAGGAATGTTAAATGAAACTTAAGAAACATGCATTTACTTGGGGTAATTTTCTTCTGCCAGTCACTCAGTATCTGCCTTCACACTGATGGAATAGTTTCAGCATATACAAAAATTTTAGCATTTCACCTATTTTTATATTATCTTTTTCTATTTTTAAAAATCCATAATTGTTTGGTTACTATTAAAGAGGTTGCTTTTATTGTTGTTGGTGATGGTAATGTTGACACTCAAATATATGTATGACTGACAAGAAAGTAAATTCATATAACTTTTGGCATTTAAATTAAACAAGAATAAAATAGGTACAAATGATGGCATAACTATTTTATGCTATAAAATTGCTCAGAGTTTATGAGTCCTTCCAGATAGAAAATATGGCTCAGAGGTCCACTGAGAGCCAATAAGTTTTCCTTGTCAATTTAAACATAATAAATAAAATAGATGAATTGACAATATGGATATTAGTAAATATTTGGCTTCCTAAATTGTTTCACCTAATGTGTTTCATAAGGTTATAGGACTTCATTGGTACACATATTCAGAGCAAAATAGTTGTCATGGAAATTTAATTTAGTTTACCTTTAAAGACTATAAACACAAGTAGAACTCATGTACTTACTGTTGTTCATTAAGTCAAAAGACAACAGCCCAGTAGTTCACACAGTTTTTCTAAATTTTATTCCGTGAAGTGAAAGTGGAATGAATGGTCATCATTTTACTTCTTCAATGTAAGATCAGAAACTTTATCACTAAGGGACATGAACTTTCATTGCATTTGAAAAGAAACAGCAACATAAAGAACCTAACAGATTTTGATATGAATTAGGGAAAATATTAAGTTACATGGAGTGCTGTTAAGAAATATGGCCTGAAATCTAGTAATTATAACTTCTAATAATCTGTCTTAAGGAAATACATTTGTGCACACATGTATAAAAAGGATGCTTCTGTAAGATGCTTGTTTGAGGGTGCAATTTGCAATGGTGACAATTTACAAACAAAAATATTCATCAATAGAAGAATGGTTGCAGTGTGGCTGTTAATAAAAACAAACAATATGTATCTATTAGACATGGCTGTTAGTACACTATATGAAACCATTTGAGATTTAAGAAAAAGTTTGTATGAGATGTGAATAAACGTACACACACACACAGTATGTTTGTAAATTTATACTATAATTGGTGACTACCTTTGGGAGAGAAGAGGGATTGATGCATGGAAGTAGAACAATGGGAGATTAGGATAAACTTAACTTTTCTTAAGACATTTCTGGATTTTTTTAACCTAAGCATGCAGTAATTTATTACTTCTATAATTTTTTTAATAAAAATACTAATTGTTTAAATCTCAAAAACAGTTTTTAGAGACTAGAAACATTTTTATCTCTACAGACTATCATCAATAAGAAATTGATTCCTTGAAGGGGAACTTATGTGAAAAGTCAATCAGTTTACAGTTTACACACAGTGTGACAGATATTTTTCTATGCACATAGATGGAGCATCAGAATTTGAGCCTGTTTTTTACATTTTTTTAAAAAAATTTACACACAAAAGTCCAACAGTGTGTGTATCAGGCATGCCTCATGGTATTATGCTGTGTAATTTATTGCTTGACTCATAAAACTCTGCACCAGCAATAATTTTTGTAATCTCTTAAACACGAAAATAATAATACACAGAGATAACCAAATAGCCATAATTCCTCAAAATCACGCAATCCATTCATCTTGCTTAGCTCTTCTCTGGCAAGAAAAAATTCTCTTCAGTTTTATAATATGGTATCCTAAAAGTATTTCTATTAATTTTTTTCTTTTCATATGCATGAGAATGATTTGTAGACTTGAGGTCTCTGAAATAAACTTATTCTTTCAGCAATATAAATTGTAATTACTTCTCAGATGTTTTATTTCCATATAATTGTGTTAATGATACTGTTTTAGTGGTTTTGCAATGCTTCGCATATTGAATAACTAATGGATTTATTAGTTCCTGAGGCCGTGTAGGCTTCTTCAAATATCTGTTTCTTCCAGCTGTTGTAGGAGCCATCACGAAAACAGCTTCCAACACTCTTGTTGAATATGGCTGTGCTAAAATATTTGAATACTTGCTTCCTTGCAGTAAACCCTACTTAGTTCGGAAAATTGCCAACAGGGAATCAAAGCTGGAGAAGTGTAATTTATAACATTTTGGGGATGTTAATCTAGCTGTATAAATCTTGTTCTCTAAAAATACAGAATTAAGTCTGATAACTAGCTTACAGGATTTTTTAATTCAAAATGGTTTTGAAGGTAGTGATTTGTATACTATTTATAATCATCCGTTACTGAATTAAAAACAATATGTTTCTTTTCTCCCTCCTTTCTCTTTACAAAACTATCGTCTGCTTAAATTTACATTTAGCAGAAATTAAAGAGTTGATAAATGATTTAGTAAAACCAACAAATGTATGCTTTTTTACTTATGTTATTTGCAAGAAATTGGGGGGAGTGGTAAATGTAAATTTACTAAAATTTGTTATTGTTTCCTTGAATTCTATGCATATCTTATTCATTTTCCTAAATTGAGATTCTTGAATTTATCGTTATCATTTATTGTTGAAAATAATGAGGATTGTAATATGCTAATAATCATAAATATGCATATGTATAGAACTTTTGCCTTCCTTCCTTCTTTTCTCTCTTTCAACAATGTGAACACAAGAAGATTTGATTATACAATAACCAAGCTTCTCTGTTAATCATTGACGTCTTCAAATCATGTATTTTCCTGAACTGCCTAGACAGAGCCACATAAAAATTTTGAAGCCAGTGTTTTTGAGGTTGTATAGTGTCCTAGTAATAGCCTATACCGTATATTGCTTTAGCATTTTCACAAATCAGTCTGAATGAGTAGATGTGACAGATTTTGAATTCTGTACACCATACACATTATCTTCTTTGAGGTTAAAAAATACGAACGATGAACAAAACAAAATGGTGCTATTAGAAAATTTGTGAAAAGCATTAGGATAGTTTTATGTACACTCAGTAGAATATATTGTATAATAATTTAAACGAAACATCTGATGTTTTCCTCAGTTTGAAGCACAGCACCTCCTAGAGCACACAGAAGCGGGTTCTCCATAGTTTCATCCAGAGAACTGTTTATCTGCAAGGTCATAACCTTTAAATATTATACTTTGTGCTTTGCATGAAGTTTCATTAAAATTGCATATGCAAATTGGCTTGCATATCTGTTTCCAACTCTCCTCATCTGCCAGATATGACCTAGTTCCAGTGACTTACAGGTGTGGATCCCAGTCCTTCCTGGGATGCTTTTAATCTGCTGTGAGCTCTCGTCTGCCTTTTAGTGCCAGCTTGTGCCTGAATGGGCGAGAAGTGACGACATACCCTCTGGTCAAATAAGCACCCTTCAACTAAGCTAAAACAATTTGACTGATTGGAGTTTGACAGTTTTACATTGGACTTTTTTCATGAATGGATGACGTTTTCAAGACTTAAAAACCAGTGAAGATAAATAACTTTAAAACATTTTACACCCTCTTTTTCTTTTTTCCCCTTTTTCCGGTTTACAGAATTCGTCCTCCCAGAAAATCCCCGTGTCTTTCGTCAGTGTTAGCGTATTGTTGCACGCTCAACTGTACAGGCTTTCTTTCCAAGCGTAGATTTAAAACTTCAGGAATACAATAGAGGTTGAATTTAAATTTTCAGAGTATCAGAGCAAGTCTGCAGAGAAAGTCTGCTTATTTTATTGCTTACAAAAACAATGAACTCAAACTAAGCTACATAGCATGCTCTTTTAAATTTTTCCATATAAAACATGTGTTCCTAAAGAAAGAATTGAGAGATCAATAAAAATCAGAATGAATAGCATTTTGGTTAGATTTCTGAAAATGAAGATTAATAAAATTAATATATTGTACAAAAAATGATTTCTTATTATTTTGATAATTGTTCTTATTATTACAGTTAACTTTAACTAAATGCTTAAGATATGCTGTGCATTTCCATAGTGCTTCACTTAACTTTTGAAAAAAATCTGTTAGGTAAATATGATTATTTTTCGCATTTTGGCAATAAGAAAGCTGAGAATCAAAGAATGGCTGCAATTTTTAAAAAATTTCCTTATAAATAACACACAATTAAGTGCAGAAAATTGTTAAAAGCTAGTAGGGTGAGGTGCTCATCTTAGCAGCATACAATCACAAATCTAAGTCTTTATTTATTATTGTCAACATGACTTTATTCAATCATTCTACCATTTGTTCTCTTTATTATGAACATCACGTACCTGCTTTTCCAAATAAGGGGAAATTCTAATAATCAGTCCATCAATTCCTGGCGACCATTTCTCAGTGACCGAGTCATCCCCTTTCACTGCATTGTTTAAAGCCGCTGAAAAAAAATAAGCATAAAAAAGAGAATGACACACTCCTTTCTCTTCTTTACCAGTTATATTTCCTGGTGAATAAATAGCAAATAAATATAGAAAATTGGAATGAAATAATAGAATTTCAAAAAATCTAATTGTCCAAGTCTTTCAAACAAACTTGGCTTTCAAAAGAATACTCTTCATAATGTGAATGTTTGAACTTGATGGGAAAATTTTCAGGAAAAAGAAAAAAAAAAGAAAGTACAGACCAGTTCTAAAGTTAAATCTTTTTTTTTCACTTTTATTTTACTTATCAGGAGAAAATATACCGTATCTCAATGACATTTCAAATCAAAATTGTTAAATTTACCAGGTGTTGTCTTAAACCCAGATTTCATATTTTTCATCCTAAGTAGAATGTTTGGTGCACTGTGTTTTTGTTTGTCCTTTTTAAATTGCCATTTGTTTCTTAAAATAAGTTAATTTTCCTTTTCTGCTCATGGCACTCCAAATCCCCCATCACCTTATCTTCAATTCCTGAGTTCTAGAACTATAGTAACAAATATCTGCGCTCTGCCTTCGTGATGAGACTATGTGCTCGGACCTGAGAAATGTGAAAAGTGAGCCATTTATATTCTTATGATACAAAGCAATTGCCAACTTCTGTTTGGTCTTTTTCAATTCCTCGTTTTGTGCTTTGTTAGAGCTGACAGTTGCATTTCCAGTGATTATGTAGGCCAGTGAATGATTTCAGTTGTGCCCTGATTTGTTCACCTAAGACATAACTTTTGGAATAGTGGTGTAAGGCTGGAGAATGTACCAGCAGGACCTCGGCCCCTGAGCATCTGGCCGGAGAATGGAGCGTGTGGAGTTCTTGCAGCCGGACCTGCAGTTCTGGAATCAGCAGTCGAGAACGCAGATGCCATGGGTAAAGGCACAGTCCCTGGTTTGGGGGGCGGGCGTCTCTCCTTCAGTTTGGGAATGGAAAGGTTTTACTGATGAACCATGTTAAATGTCAGCTTCTCAAACCCCACTCTAAATTTGAAAAGCAGAAAGATCCCTCCAAATAGTTATTAGATGTGCTCCCCTTGAAGAAGAGGATAATGACCAGCTCTTCTAAGAATAGTTAAAAGCTACGAAGGATGATATTAGAGAAATCAAGTGGCATTTAAAGGAACTGTGAGAAGACCAGGAGGATGGCAGGACTTCCATCTTGAAAGAGAGGGAAGGAGAACAAAATTATTGGGAATTAAAGCTAAGAGTGATGAAAAAATGAAGGCTTGATAGGCGTCACACAGATAAGGAGTATTATAATATCAGCTGGTTCAACCCCACACCATTCTTATCTTGATTCTAGGAAAATGTGTAAGAATGTCCTTCCAGCTGGTATGCTTTAACTCTGTTGGAGTGGAGGACAAGACCCAGTTCCCTCACAGACAGTTCTAGAGCTTTCAGAATTTACGTGAAAACTTCCAAAGCATCTCCTTACAAAGTCTAAAAATCCAACTTCTTCATGGAATTGCAGGCTTTCTATTTTTTCCCCCAGACTCTGAACTTTATTCCTTTGCCTCATTTTCATAGCAAGTTGACTTTTATTCTTCATGTTTTTCAGAAGGTAAATTGACCAAGGATTGAAGAAAAATATTTTTTAGTTAACGTATGTTCTTCCTCCTATTACCGATTATTTAATGAATCCATATTTTTAATTGTTGATTTAATATAGATTCTACGTTAGTAATATATCGTGGGTTCTTATTAATGTTGAATATTTATTTTAACATATAAGAAGAGAAAAATGATTATGTGTCCTATCTTTTCTAGGTTAGGTTCTGAAGCAAGGGATTGCAATGGTCCCAGAAAACAATATAGGATTTGTGAGACTCCACCTTGTCCTGCAGGCGGACCTGGGTTCAGAGACTGGCAATGTCAGGCGTCTAGTGTGAGAACCTCGCACGCGAAGCACGGGCGCCAGTGGCAAGCCGTGCTGGACGAAGGTAAGACCAGCCAGGTCCCAGCCGTCTCTAGCATGACTTAGGAATTTACAGTGTTTTACAATGATAGTCAATGTCATTTTATAGTTAATCTTCTGAGTATTGCAAATTCTATTTTTTTTCCTACCTTTATTAACATACAAAACCCAGGAGCATTAACCAAACTATATATATTTTTAAAAATTTTATGGGATATTCATACAGGTAGAATTAGAACAGCTACCAATAAAAATTTAAAAATAGTGACAATACCAAATGCTGGTGAGAACGAGAAACTAATTTATCATCCAACTGCTGGTGGGAATGTAAAATGGTACAGACACTCTGGAAAATAGTTTGGCAGATTCTAAAAGAGCCAAGCACACACTGATCGTAGAATGCAGAAATAGCACTCCTGGGCATCTGTCCCGCAGAAATGAAAATTTATGTCCACCTAGAAACCTGTACATGAAGGTTCAGAGTAGCTTTATTTTTAATAGCCAAAACCCAGAAACAACCAAAATGTCTCTCAGTACAGAAATGTTTAGATAAAGTGTGATACCGTCAAACCATGGAATACTGCTCAGGAATAGATGCGGATACAGGAGCAGTCGGATGGATCTCAGGCATTACGCTGACTGAAGAAAGCCAATCTCAAAAGGCCCCACGCTGTGTGGGTTCATTGGTGTAACATTACTGAAATGACATCATTACAGAGATGGAGAGCAGATTAGCGGTGGCCAGGGGTTGGTGGGTTTAGCTTTGAGGAAGTGATTCGAGGAGAGACTTTGTGCCGATGCGGTAGTTTATATCTTAGTTGCAGTGTGATTATACAAATCTGCTTATGCCCTAAAATGGCATACAACTATCCACATACATATCAATGCCAGTTTCCTTTGTTTGCTATCGTACTGCTGTTATCACCACGAAGACTGTTGGGTGGAAACTGGCTGAAGTGTCCGTGGGCCCTCTGCACTATTTTTGCAACTTTCTATAAATTCTTAATTATTTCAAAATAAGAATTTTAAGGAAATTGTCCGCCATGATTAAGACTGTTAATACTTCCCTATGACTAGTGGGCTGTGGGTTTGAGTTGTAGTTACGGAGGGTGGTGAAGGAGTCTGTGAATTCACTGAGTGTTGATGCTGCCATTCTGTCCATTATTTCCCTACTTGGTCAGTTAGGACTACTTTCCGTCATTTTAATGACACACCTGTCAAAAGCCATTGCTCCTCCATTTTTCAGTGCTCCTATCTCATAAACTCTATTCTCAGTGTAAACACTTGAGCACACTGATGGAGAAAGCTAAACAATAGGTCAGACCATTCCTTATTTATTGGAAAAAAAATAGCAGTCGTGAGATGATTATACCCTGGTCTTCTCACCGTAAAACATGTAAGCCTATCTATGTGTGGCCTGCCTATCTATTGTGTTTTCTCCTATGATAGAGGAGTTTTTCATTCCAACTCTCTAAGAAGGTCCCTCCAACTGCATTCTAGATGCCATCCCCATTTTCCCTTTTCACATATCTTATAGAGAGAGATATTGAAATCCCATAGGGTAGAATTTACCCCTACATTCTCTTACATATTGCATCTCGTCTCTGTTGGATCACTCATGTTTAATTTTTAAACGTATTTAGGACTTCCACAGAAAAATACAAGCTGTCCCTTAAGCTCATACTCACCTGCAGCCAGTATGCTTACACTTCTCACCCCTCACAGCTACTCTGCTCCACAGTGCTCTGCTTTCCAGCCTTCTATTTCTTTACTTTCCATTTGCTTCAAATCAGATTCAACTTAGTCGTTCTGTGAATACATATTCCACTAAGAATGGTTTCCAGTCCTCTTCTTACTTGACTTATCAAATACATTAATGTGGAGTTGACCATTCCTTAGTTCTTCAAACACTCATTGCCTTGGTATCCATAGCAACACACCTTCCTGCCATTCCTACCCTGTGTCTGGCTCACTTGACTTCTGCCGTGCTGACTCATCTTCTCTACCTCACCATTAAATATTGGGATTATTCAAGTTTCTTTCTTAGGCTCGATTCTCTTTTTTTTCACTCTACCTTTTCTATTTAGGTACCTCTATCCATACCCATGACTTCAAATATGCAAATAACTCATGAATTTATATATCCAGCCAAATTTTTTCCTTTGATTTGCAAACTTGTATGTACACTTGCCTACTCAATATTTATTCTGAGTAGTTTAAGACTAAGGTAATGAACTTAACTCTTCTTACCCATATCTATGCTAATCCTCTTTAGTGTTTTCTCAACTAAATTCTTTTTTTTTTTTTTGTCATGGCAGGCTTTCAACTAAATTCCTTTTTAGTTGCACAGCCAGAGACCTATGGAGTCATTCTTAACATTTTTGTCTTCCTCCCTGGCATATCCAATCGGTAACTCTGTCTTGTCTGTTTTACTTCTTGAGTATCTCTCCACTCCATCTCCACTCCCTCTCCTCTCCCTCTCCCCTCCATCTCCACTCCACCTCCACTCCCTCTTCTCTCCATCTCCACTCCACCTCCCCTCCATCTCCAGTCCATTTCCTCTTCATCTCCCTCCGTCTCCTCTCGATCTCCACTCCATCTCCTCCTCATCTCCCTCCATCTCCACTCCATCTCTCTATCTCCTCTCCATCTCCACTCCATCTCCTCCTCATCTCCCTCCATCTCCACTCCATCTCTCCATCTCTCCATCTCCTCTTCATCTCCCTCCATCTCTTCTCCATCTCCACTCCATCTCCCCTTCATCTCCCCTCCATCTCCCCTCCGTCTCCCTCCATCTCCCCTCCATCTCCCTACGTCTCCACCCTCACTGTCCTAACCTCTAGTTCTCAGAGCCTCTTGCTTGGGCTACAGTAATAACTCCTAAATAGTCTTTCTGATTCTGCTCTTCTCCTGCCTCAATCTGATCTTCATCGAGTAGCCTGGAGATACTTTTATGAAAAGGTGATCATATTTATCTCCCATTTGAGGCATTTCATTGGTTTTCCGTAGCTCTTTCTGTATAACATGACATACAAAGCAACACCCTGCTTTGTCTTCCCCCTCCTGGTGACTTCCCTGCCCTATCAGAAACCTTGCTGCCTTTTGCTTTCTGCACCCCAGACATCGGTCTTACATCACAACGTGCTTTCTTACCCCACATAGCCTCCAAACATAGTTTTCAAGACTCTTTACTTAGAAAGTCCTACCATCCTTATTCCACTCTCAGTTCTCACGTCACAGCCCCCAGTCTTCCTGGCTTCCATCTTCCAGATCAACACCCATGCTTTGTGTTTTGTCTGACACCACGTGCCCCTCCTCCATCACACTTATCACACTTTTACATTTTTTCCCAATTATTTGATTGAAATCTGCTTTGTAAACTTTATCAAGTGTTCAAGACCTTGACAAGCTTTGCCCCTACTGCCTGTCCAGTCCCTGGCACTGTGACCCCTGGTCATTGATGCTCAGTACATGTATGTTTAGTAAGTAATAGCCAGTCCCCTCTTTCCATAATGCTATCTTTACAAATGACAATTCCTCTTTTCTGGATGCTTAGAGCAAAATCTTAGAGTCATCAGTTTTTATTTTTCTTCTACCACACAATCAAAATATCAGCTAGCCCTACTAATGCTATCTTCAAAATATACCCAGAATATAATCATTTCCCCAAACCTTCAGAGCTGCCACCCTGGTACAAGCCACTGTCCTTCCCTGGGATGATTGCAATAACCTCAAACAGTGCTTTCTGCCTATGGAACAACGTAACAGCCAGAGTGATACATTTAAAATTGGCAATTAGAGCATGTCACTCCTCCACTCAGAACTCTCCAATATTTTCCCAACTCCTTCAGAGTAGAAGCCCAGAGTTTCTTTAACAACCTGTAGGGACCTCCTCTACCTGGTCCACTGTTGCCCTCAGATTCATCTCCTGATGTTCCCTCATCACAGCCTTCCAGCCACTTTGGTTTCCTTGTTCTATTTGGAATAAGTCAGGTACACTGCTGTCTCAGGGTTTTGGAAATTGTTCTCCCTTTTCAAACACTTTCGCCAGATACTGACATGACTCACTCCCTCGTGTCCTTCAGGTTTTTGTTAAATATTAACTCGATGCATTTTCCTTCTCCTGCTTTATTTTTTTCCACAGCACTTATGCCATCTGACATAATACTTTCAGATTTTATTTATTATCTGCCCTCCTCAGAATAATAGTTACGTGAGCAGAGCTTGTTGTCATATCTTACTCATTTCTGTATTTATAGCTCCTAAACAGTACCTGGCACAGAGTGGATACTTAATAAATGTTAGGTGAGTGAATGATGGAAATTTTGTAGTGATTTGCACTGGCCAATCTTTTCTTCTCTATAAATATTCTCCTTGGAATAGTTAACTATTCTCTAGCTATATTTATCCCCACCTGCTAATGGAGCCCAAATATTTATCTCCAGGCCGGATTTCTCTCACCTGTGCTCCTTGCCTGCATATCTGTCTGCCTCATGAATATCTCTACTAGGTATCCCATACACCTCTAACTCAGCAGGCCCTGAGCTGAACACTCACTCTTCTTCTCACAGAGAAGCCTCATGATCACCCCCATTGGAAAAGCCAGACAGAATCCTTCTTCTGTTTCAAATCTCCATCTATATCTGATCAGTCAGAAAAGGCGATTTAGTCTGACTTCTAAATATATGTCTTACATTTGCCCAAATCTCTCTATCCCTAAGGCTACCATCTTTGTTCTGAGTATATCATCTCTAACTTGGATTCCTCAACTAGCTTCCTCATGGGTTTCCCTAACTGCACTGCCACCCTCCTCTAGTCCCTATCATCTCAGCCAGTCCTTGAAAGGACCAGGTCTGTCAGTTACTGGGCTAATTATCTGGGCATTAGCCCCAGATAATACCTCAGTGAACATGTTTGCTTTTAGGACCAATCTCAACTTCATTGCATGGTTTACAAGGCCACTTTTGTGGCCCAGCCCCTTTAACTTCCTGTACCTCTTCTGCATTCATTCCCTTTTCTAATGTGTACTAAAATCAAGGCAAATTAGTTTCTGCCCCCAGATACTTCATGCTCTCTTCCTTCTGGGTTTGTATTCATGTTACTTCCTTGTCCTAACACCATTTCCTTCTCAGGCTTTGATCCCTCTCACCATTTATTTACCTTGAAAGCTTCTACTCATTTCTTGGACTCAGTTGTGTCAAATCCTCTAAGTAAAGCAAATCCCCTTGTCCTCCAAAGTGGGTTATGTATCCCTTCCAAGGACCCCATGAGCACCTTGTAATAGCACATTTTAATGTCTGGATTCCCTCTAATGCCTGTGCATAGTCTACTGTCTGGTGTGTATGAACCTTTCAATGAATAGTCATTGCATAAATTTGAATACATAACTGTTGTATTTTGATACTGAACATATAATAAATCCTAAAAATTTATTTTTAATAATTTTTTAAAATTTTGTATGTCTACATAATTTGAGGGTTAATGTCATCTCTGTTCCTAACAGGCCTTGAGAACTTGATGGTGTTAACCTTTTTTTGAAATCTGTTTACTCATGTGTGAAATAAGAGACAGGAAACAGATGATCTCTCTCAGGTTCCACCCAGATTTTTAAAAATGGAGTGAATGGGGTCAGTTTAATATACTAAAGCTGTTGGAAGTTTACAGAAAAACCTGTATTTTTTGCATGAGTTTTCTGTAAACCTACTACTTCTCTAATAAAATATTATATATTTTTAAAAAGCTGTCGCAAGTCACACTTAAAGAAGCTCTTGACCTTTATAAAATGGTGTTTATCATCAGCGCTATGTATTTAACTATATAATTAACAAGGTAGCATGTTTGATAATTTCGCAACACTTATCAATCAAACCTGATCAATCTATAGGATGAATGAGATACACAATAATAATTAGCCGTAATGCATTATAGCACTGGGGGGAATAATCGAATGTGTAATTATTTTAAAATTCCAAGTCTTTGTAACATTACAAATCCATAAAATGCAAGTGCCTATTTCACTATGTGTTTATGTAACCCATAAATCCATGACTAGGAGGAGGAAATGAAGGTGGCCAATGCAGTGGTGAGCATCTATTTTTAGAGAAAAGAGCTGCCCGGCTTTAACATTCAGGGCTTTTACATATTCTGGTGCTGAAGCTTGGCTGAAACCCATGTCTAATGCATATCTTGGAAGGGGGTGGTCTCTGAAGTCAAGGCAGAACCTTCCTGCCAAGTACTGGCATGTTACAGGGGCCACTACAATGTCACAGTCTTGAAAATATCCTCTAGGAAGGAAAGATTGGTATCAAATGTTTATGACATCTAAGGACGTAGAGTAAGCAAAGGGTATTGACAGTATGATATAAAAGGAAAAATACAAAGATTGTATCCGAATTCTCACTTGGAATGTGAGTGGAATTTTCTAGGACACTAATTCCTTTCAACATTATTCATAGATCTGGTTTGCTCTTCTATTCAAAGAAAACTCTAGAAAGAGATTTATATATACCACTTTTAAAGTGTTACAATTACACCAGCTGTTTTACAGTCCAAAGATATGACATAGTAAGCAGTCATTGAATAAACATAACCTACTTTGAGGTGTGAGAGCACACTGAAATGCTTTATTGCGGCTTATAATGGCATCTTAAAGGAAAATTTCAAAACCATCCACATTAAAGGCCATGTTCCAACTCCCCAGATTTGTTCAGCACAGTATTCAGGAGCCACATGTGAAACTGTTTGAACTGTTCAATTCTGAAGGCTCATTTAACTGTTTGTCTTCTTGCTGCAAAGTGATACCCTGTTCCATGCCTCTGGCTGTTATTTGGTATTTCTAGAATCCCATCAGCATACGTGGGACTTTACTAAAGACATAAGTGAAGATCAATGTCAGAAATTGTAAACTATTTTCCATTCTATTTATACGAACTTAATAAACAGCTAAGGAACCGACTGGTGTCAAGCCAATAGAGTAGTAGTAATGTAGCATGGAAATTGCTCTGAAGTTTTAGCTTTGGATGCTCTTACTGTTGGTATTACCAAACCCTAGAGCTTCTCTGTAGGAGGCTTAGAAATAGGAACAACAGTTTAAAAATATTTTGCCACTCTTCGGGCCTCAGAGGCAAGTGTTTAACCCCCAAAGCATCTACTTTATTGTTCAATGAAACACTAAAGATGACTGCCAGCCACTCAAGAATTCTACAAATAAGTTTATCAGTCCAGATATCATACCTACTCCAATACTCTCTGAATAAGCACTTAAAGTGTTGAGTCCCAGGTCCACATCAGTGATTGTGTTCAATGATGGATGTTCTCATTGGATTGGGTGGCATTTTTCTGAACCTTCTAGTAATGAAAAATCTTATGAGAATTGCTTATCTCACCATAATAGAAAACTAGTGTATTGGAATTTAGATGTAAGACATCAAGAAGGCTTCATGGACAAAATAAGTCTCAAGCTAGGACTTGAAAAATAGGTTGAATTCTGATATGTCCCCAAGAGGAAGGGAGAGGATTTCAAAAGATATGAACAAAAAGTGGTGGGGAGGAGATATTTTTCAGAGAGAGAGAATGTGTGACAGAGATTTTGTGCCAGAGAATAATAAATGATACATTTTACAAAGTGAATACAAGCCATCTTTCTTAAAGATGGAGGCAATTTGTATTCATTGGGTGACTCATTTTTTCCAGGCATTATTGCACTTAATACTTAACAATAATTCTCTAGTATTGCCCTACTGTAGTGTTATATTACTCAATTAACAGCTGATCATATTTTTTCTGCTCTTTAATTTGAATATTTTGAATAATAAAATCAAAATACTTTTTGAATGATAATTTGAATAATAAAACGATATAAAAATATTTAAGGAGCAATGCTTACTCATTTCTTTTTTGTCCTCCATGTAGAAAACCCATGTGCCTTGTTTTG
Source organism: Myrmecophaga tridactyla (assembly GCA_004026745.1). Lineage (NCBI taxonomy): Eukaryota > Metazoa > Chordata > Mammalia > Pilosa > Myrmecophagidae > Myrmecophaga > Myrmecophaga tridactyla. The sequence continues at coordinate 3,157 of PVIY010016778.1, read as the reverse complement.
CTCTCCTGTGGGAAAAGAACAGCCTATTCTTCTATCAGAAAAGGTGATGGATGGAACTTCTTGTGGATCTCAGGGATTAGATGTCTGTGCAAATGGCAGGTGCCAGGTAAGACATGCCAAAAGTGAGCATCTATACGTTGAATGAAGATTATGGGGCCAATGCGGAGCTGTAGAGTATGGAGGAAAGCTCTGGACCAAGATTCCAAAGATATGGGTGTGATTCTGACTTGACTTTGCCCTTGAGCAAGTCTGATATACTTTGAAAGTCTTCTTTTGTATGATGAAGGGTTTCAAATAGACCAAGCATAAACCTCATTACTAGTTGAGAGAATCTGTGATTTTTATTCTGCAGTTGTGTGTATTATGGATCTAATATTGGAATACTTCCACGAATTTTATGTCAAAACATTCTACATGAAAATCCAAGTGCTCCAGTTCTCCATGTCTTCCGTCTGAGACTGAGCCATGTGACAAAACCTGTAAAATCAGTCCTATTGTTACTGGACTTCAGCTTCCTAGGTTCTTGGCCATGCAGTGCAAGGAAAAAATTCAAGGGCACAGCACAGCTTTGAGTAAGCAGATAGAAAACTTATTGAGAACATATGTAAGAGGATATGTGAGCAGTCTCACAAAGACAGAGGTGAGGGAGACAAGAGGACATAGGAAACATGGGACCATTTGCTTTTATAGATTAACTTTACTTATTCCCCTCCTCCTTCCTTGTTCAGGGCTCTTTCATCCCCTCCGTTCTCTCCAGGGTGGTGCCTGATGGTAGATGGTACATTGGGGTGGGTTGGCTGGCTCCACGCTTCTCTGTAGATGGTTCATTCAGGTGGGGTCATTTGGTTTCAGATGGGTCGGCTGCCTGCTGGGTATTTGCCTTAAGTGGGTAGCCCAGGGTAGGTTGTCTGTCCAGGACACAGGCCCTCCTGACCTTAATTAACCATCCTTGCTTAAGGGCTCCTTCACGGTTTTTCTCCTCTCCCCTCTCTCCCTGTTCTAGCTTGCCTCACCATTACTTAATATTAAAATATTCTCGACAGTCTTGAATCAGCTGATTTTAAATACTTACTAAATTTTCTTAAAATACTTAACAATTACATTTGCCTTTCCCTTCCTTTTAAAAAATAGTCACCATTTACTGAATTCATTTACATGTAATTCTTCATTTGTCTTTGAAAAAACAGAAATTCTTTTGAAGTGGGTATAAATAGTGTACTGGAAAGGTCAGTCTAGAACTTGACGTTGACAGCCATAGCTCTGCCAATGTCAGGCTGGCTTCCCTTGCCAAGCTGACATGCAGGGGGTTTATGGGGGGGCACTTTCATGAGCAATGTCTATGGGGGAGGGGAAGAAAGCAGGATGGGACAGAGGGAGAAGTTCGCTGTGGGGCAATCCCAACAAGACCTCAGCTGCTTCTCTGGTAAGCTTTTAAGATGGGATTAACTCTTCAGAGTTGCCCCCATTTGAAGTGAGAAACCAGGCCTTTTTACCCCCAGCCATCTGCTGGTTTTCGGAGGTAAGCTGCTCCAGGAAAGGCATGTGCCCATGGGAAAGACTGTTTTCTTTAGGCTAGTCACTGTCTGAAGAGGGTTGAGAGCTCAGAGCCATCAGCTGACAGCCCTCCCAGGAACAGGGATGCTAAGTCCTTTAGTAATGAAATGGGTCGCTGTGTGGTACAGCCCAGAATCCAGGGCAGCCACCAGTAAACTGTTCTCGGGCACATCACTTCAAATCCATATGCAAGCAAAACAAATTATAGCATCAGATGTTCAAGAGGAAGTTGCTATTGTTGCATTGATTTTAATATTTGTCCATAAACACTGATTTTTCTGAGGAAAAATAATCCATATGCAGCTATTAGCTGAGCTGTACAACGAAGTTGTTGGGCAGTGGTCACATACTGGGGTGCATTCTCCTTTGAGAATTGATGTGAAGTTTGTTTTATTTCCCAGAAGAATGCATACTTGAATACACATACAGACCTCACAAATTTGCAAACATTTACAAGTTATGGATGGACCAATCTGAGGTCCGAAAGGGATCTATGGAATTCTGCTTCGGAACCTGAGAAAAATAAACTTAAATGCTTTCCCAGCCCCCAAGATTCTATATTTTGTCAGGATTCTGTAAAGTTTAAAGCACAAAATCATGTATAATTCCATTGGCATAAGAGGCAGTCCTATGATTACATTTAAATTTATTTTATTCTTTAGCAGAATGTAGCAGTAATAGTAAATTTCATTTGTTTATAAAAAAATCATTGCAGATGTTTTATTATTTCATTTTCAGAACTACAATTGTATAGTTAAAGAGCTTAACTTTATTTCAGCATTATACATAAATCTGTTAGAGTAGTGGGTGTTTTAATTGAATTTATTTTTCAAAAAAAAATAGTTTTCTTAACTGTATGTGCCAAATAGCCTAGATTGTCATGATTTTCAACTAACAGTATTCATAAGACAGACCCTGTACAGATTCCCTGGCTCGACATTAAAATTTCAGCAAAAGCAACAACAAAAATTCTGCATGTGTGCTATGTGAATCTGATTATTATAATTAAAGTTCTATGAGATGGGTTGTGACTTCTGACAGCATTGAAATGCTTCAAGATTCTGGGTTTTTAACTAAAATGCTTCATTCAAGTCTTCCACTATAATTAAAAACAGGTTTGTTTGTTTTGTTCTGTTTTTTTCCCTCTGGGAACCTCTGTATATCAGGTTTGGCTAGAGTGTTTTGCTTTATCGCAAAATATGTAGCACCAAAGCTGAAAGCAGAATTCTAAACTTGGTGAATGGACTAAAAAGAGCAATTGAAAACAGGCAGCTTTCTGCTGGTGATCCAGTGTAGCTCTGTGGAGTTTACTTCACTGAAAAGAATAAGGGAAGCTCAGCTCTGTATTTCCTTGCTCACTGCCCATCTCCAGAATGCCAGCGGTGCTTCAAATACCAGCCACTAGTTTAGGGGTGCTGCCTTACAAAGTAGTTTATTCTCCAACCTTGGATTTATGGGAGCATATTTTGATAAGTGTGAATACTTGAGGTCACAATTATAATTATGAATGTTTAAGTGTTTAAAAGTATATTATTACTGAGCTATTGTTACCGGACAAAGACTATAGATTCTTTTGCCTGACACACTCAATTACCAATTCCTG